>CM073768.1:40526996-40629180 GCA_037158775.1 Hetaerina titia | reverse complement strand
GAAATTGAATGACCTTGGGAACATCATCTGCAGTCTATGGTTAAGGTTCCTGTTTTCTCAGGGGCAGCTGGGGCAAATGAACTCACCCCAAATTTAAAGCACTGATTGTCTTAATTAAATGCCTAAAATAAATGTAATCATTGTATGAAGTAGATTTTAAGAGTCTATTCCATCAAAAATGCTTCAAGACTAAATACTTTTTTAATACTAGTGGCATCATCATATGCCGCATTCTTTACATACAATTTTATGTATTGCTAAATAGCTTGAACTATCTGTGAACCTTTTCCTTGATAACATTGAGTTTGAGAATGCAGATTACTTAGATCATGCAAGTCAAGCAAGACCTTTTTTTTTGTTTAAGCTTTTGTGGTTTTCAAAGTACAAAAAATTATTCCATGTTCAAGTAAAAATAATTTTTATAATAGCGCGTGAAAATTTTCAAACTTTGTGCAGAATTCTTAGATGTTTTCTGGATTTCCAGATTGCTCTCAAGGTTCTAAAAGAACACTTGACAAGCACATATCCATGGATTTTAAATTAATTAGGAAAATCTAGAACTAGGTGTTATCAAAAAGTAATGAGGCTAGACAATTTACTATTAAATGGCACAGTATAGTGAAATGCAGCTTGTGTCATGTAACAATGAGCACCTACAGCACATTTACTTTGATTTTTTTCAAATTCGTTCTCATTCCCAGTTTTTTCTTGGTTTTCAAGGATGACTGGTCACCCTAACATATTATATTGCATCATTTTCATTCATACTTGGTATTGCATTAAAAAATAAAATTTCAATTTGATGATGTTCCTTCAGATAAAAAAATACAATTCTAAAAATTACAGACATAAGATATATCTCAAAAAATGTCTTTGACTGCAATTTCAATGATGATAGTTTGTTCATAAATGTCAATTTCAAATTGTATAGCCATTAAAACTGTTTGCAGTGGACTTGAAAGAAAAGTTTCATTTTTACCTACTAAAGATATATTAAAAATTGCAGTACTTATTTATGCAATACTTTATGATACTTATGACATTTTATAATGCATTTTTAGTGCTTAATGGAATGTTTTAGCAAATCTGTCAACCTCGGTGACAATCAATAGAGGTTCTCTCACAAGCCAAACAGAAAGCAATGAGAAAATTATTTGATCTAATATCATTAGCAAAATAAATCAAATAAAAATCTTTTTAATGAAAAAAGTTATCAAAACATTTCTTTGCCAAAATAAAAAAGGATTAAAATTTCTTATTTGTTGTAAAAATGTATAATATTATTTACCTTCTTGAAGTTTTGGCAGTGTCGACAGCAACTCTTTAAAATGCACATTTCTTATTTCCATGGTGATAATTGTGCAACTGGCCACTGCAGCACACATCTTAGCATACCTGTAATATAATAAAATTTGAACACACCAATAACATTCAATAATGGAGGTTACATATTAGGACCAAGGAGGTTACAATCATAATTATTACAGTGCCTTGAAAGAAAAGGGGGTATTACATGTATCCATAGCAATAAAATTGGGGTCCACTCTGCATTTTGTAAAGGAAAGGGATTCTAATTAACCAGGACATATTAAATATTGGTGAGATAAGTGTAATTTATTACTAGATACACAAAGCACATTGTAAAGTTTTGACATGCTAAAAATGGAATTATGAATTGTGCAAGGAAAACTAAGCAACAATGGTGTGTCCTGTAAGAGGATCAGGGAGTGAAATAATGCATCACATTCCAAAAACTTTGGCTGTTTCAGCATATACTCACTTCCTTGAAAAGAGTCTGCATTCGGTAATATGAGAACACACCCAGACACTAACCAAAGCAATTATCTATCAAAATTAATAAAACATATATGTTTTACTTTACACTTTAAGGCTTCACTGTGTGGAATTGTTTAATGTCCATATTAAAAGAGTTTGTAATTTTTCACAGAATTTATTTCACAGTACATGTTTTACCAACTTGCAGCATCATCAGGTAGAAGTAACACACACAACTGTTGAATATACTATATACCCATCGGACAGAGGAGAGGGAGATTGAAGGTGGGAGCGTGGGGCAGGGGTTTACTGGGACTTCAAAGTCGGTGGCCATGGCCTTTTGGGTTGAAGGAAGAAGAGATGGTGGCGCCTTGATTATAACTAAGTATTGTGTCTGGTCTGGCTTTATGGGGGGGCCAGGAGCTGATGACTACTTAAAACTCTTAGATTTAAACCCCCTCTGCTCCCAGATAGTAAGGACTACCCAAAATACATAAACAGGCGGTGGCAATTCGACCCGTAGTTTCAGTGGTGTCTACCCCCCCGCACACATTCTGTCACACAAATTAAACAATATTTTCCGAGACTACTCACGGTTCAAGCCCAAATGCACAGTTAAAAACTCAATTGAGCTTGCCGAAAAGCTTGAATACATTAATGCTCCTGGTAAATCAACCCTAGTTTCTTTTGACATTAATAACCTGTTCACTTGTGTTCTCAAATTGGAAGCCTTACTTAACACTTAAAATGTACTCAAATACTCCAACATTGTCCCAAATATTGCAAATGAATTGTCCTTATGAAAATGGCACTTAATCAATATTATTTCAGTTTCAACCAAAATAGTTATGTTCAAGCAGGCGATCTGGTTATGATTCCCCACTTTACCCTCTCCTAGCCAAAATTATCCTCTCGTATATTCAACAGATGTGTGTGTCACTTGTACCTGATGATGTCGCAAGTTAATATGCAAAGTCGCAAAGATAATACACTAATTGGGATGACTGTCCTAGGCCATCATCTTTTCCAAAGATTAATCCCAATCATTGTTTTATGGCCATCAAAAAGTTAGCAATCAGTCACATAATTGAACTCATGGTCATATTAAAATTATACATTGTTTGAAAAAAAATCACAAAAAATATAAATTGATTTCATCATGACTTTTAATAATCAAACCACTTTACTTTTCCACATAAACTTTTTAATTTTTACAACCCAGGTTTCGTTATAGCATACATCATCTGATGATGTTATGCTATAACGAAACCTGGGCTGTAAAAATTAAAAAGTTTATGTGGAAAAGTAAAGTGGTTTGATTATTAAAAGTCAGTATGAAGATTTTCCACCAAGTTACGCCAGGAACTCTTTTATTAATTGATTTCATCAGTAAATATGAATAATTACCTTCCCCAATCCTCAGCAGAGCGATAGCAGCTTGCCAATTCTCCAGCAATTTTTCCCTTAGGTAGCAACCAACCTTCCATTTGGAATGTGTCAAGGGCATCAGCTAAAAAAGTGGCAGACTGACTAGGCTGGCCCATTTTGAGGTAAAAATGAGCTAAATCCCGGCCAACAGAACGAGCAGAGCGGATGCGTTTTATGTGCTTGAATGTGCCCATTGCTAGCTCAGCCAACTCCTATTTCCAAACAAATGCATCTCAACATTAACTGACAGCAATGATTTAATAATGCATAACTTAAAAATTAGCATAGGGTTCAAATATCATAATTCAATTTATACAATTCTCTCTATTTAATGTAACCATAATGTCAGATAGGTACTTATAAAAAAAAATTTATTTTATGTTGGACATAAATTATAATTTAACTGGGAGTTAAAATGATAAATAAATTTATAATATTATCAATTAATTTCATGTAACCTGCAAAACCAAAAAGGTAATTTTAATAATAATAATTCATTACCAGATAGTGCCTCTTAAAAGCTTCTTGGGATGACAATGCTTCCTTTAATTTGTCCGTGGGAGTTTGCCCCAGATGGCTCTGATAGATATCAGTGGAAGCAGGAGAGCTTTCTTTGTTGCCAGGATTTTGGCTAGCTGATGAAGACCCGGCAGATTGTGGGAGGTGCTGTGGCGGTGGGTCCCCCATCCCAGCAGAGAGGCTGACTACCATATGTAGTTGCTCACTGGTGGGAGCCTCCCCTGGCATGAGACCACATAACTCCCCCAATTCACACAGCTGGCAAAACAGAAAAGAGTCTGCAATTACAAGACATTCTGAAGAAACACAATATATATACTATATACATGATCAAATATTGCCATATGGTAAAGGCACATAGATCTCTCACTCCTTAAACACATTTCTATCAATTAAAAAAAGAGAAGGCACAGAAAAAATTGAGCTCTGAAGGAGTATATGTGCTCTTCAAACATATACTTCTGGTCACCCTAGGCATGTAACATTATATACGGCAGGGAGTTGGAAATATACGCAAAGAATATTGAGAAAGTACCCAATCCTGATCATAAATACACAATAACTGCAAGTTATCAACAGTGGACCCTTCCTTAGAGGAACACAAAATTTCCTAGAAAATGAAACCGTGTCACCTGCTCCAGTTTCTGCTATTCTATTTTAATGTTAGCTTACCTCTTTCTCAAAAACCTCATGTTATTCTAACCAATTTACTTTATTAAACTCCTTAAAACCTACAGAACAAAAACTAATACATCCTGATTCAACTCAATGTTAGTTACCTCATCATTTCATTGCAACAATTTCAGAGCGTAAAAATCATTCGCCTTGAGCGGGATACACTCTGAAATTGTTGCAATGAAATGCATGTTAGTGGATGACTCCATTAAAAGTTACTGCTGTGGCATCTCCCGCAGTTTCTTGAAATTTACCTCATTATTGTTTAGCATCATGTATGTTTCTCCCCTTTCTGAAGAGAAATTGATTATCCCCTAAGTAATCATTAGCCTTTTACTGACAATCTTAAGTGTACTACTTTCGTGATAATCTTAAGTACTACATGTTATCTGTATGAAATCGAACTTATTATTCTATAGTTCCCTCATATATGGCCTTCCCCCTTTCTTGGGATGGGAACTAAAACTGATCTGATAAAATCTTCTGGCCAAACTCTTTCCTCATAGATGCTACAAATCAGTCAATAAAAACTTTTATCTACAATTTTCTGAACCCATAAGTAGTCCCTTGGGAATATTATCTATCCCCATGGCCTTATTTGATTTAATTCCCTTAATGCCCTTTCTATCTTGCAATGGAGTATGCCTGGTTCACACCAATTTATTATGCACTGCATTCTAATTTAAAATCAAAGTTTGGTCCACTGACCAGGTCTCTTATAAGGTTTCTCATCATCCTGCAGTATATGTAACATTTTTACTATAATATCTTTAGCAAGAGGTGGCAATTGCAGAAATATTGTGAAAAATTTAAATATGTAGGTCATATTGTCTAACTTTGGCCCTCCCATTCTTTCTACACTTCAATAAATTTGTTCAAAACCAGGGTACATACAGCTCATCCATGTTGAATCCATTAGTACAGCTAAAATAATATTATGTAAGTCTATTTTAATCCACCTTCATGAAAAATAAATAATTCAAACTACAAAAACATCAAATGGATTGTGCATTATAAAGCTAATCTTTATCATTTAAGTAGTACTAAAGAAAAATTCCTGCTTACCTTGTCCTTCGCATATGCCCAAAGAGGAGCTGTATATAAAGAGTATTTTTCAACATGAGCACTATCTGTAAATTTCTCACATGTTGAAAGAATCTCCAGGCAGCAAAGGATTACCCAACATGCAGTTGCTCCTGGGGGACTGACAACTTCCAACAAAACTGACTCACGCATGCAGTTATGAAGGAATGGCAGAGTACGCTGGGCTATCTGCAGATAAAAAAGATGCAATCTATTATTAATATCCATGAACACAGTGACCCTAATCACATGTGCAAGTGGCATGCAAAAGTAGATTTTTCCGAAATATTAGGATAGAGGAAAAGACAGACCTCCCAAGGCTTGCAGGTGAGAAGGAGAAGAGCACACTGCCGGGAGAAGAGGTAGCCCCTGAAATCTAAGAGTGAAGCACAACCCTCTTCAATTAGCCTTCTACCCTCATTCTCTCCAGCCCCAGCTGATGTCCTCAGGGAATGATTCAACCATATACCATCCCATTTCTCCAATGAACGTTGAAAGCTACACAGCCAGGAAGGTGTTTCTGTAAACAATAAGTTCCATATGGACAATTAGGATGGCAGACCTGATTAGCTGGATCAAGAGTCAAAATGAATTTCAACATCTCAGTCCATATCCCTTTTGGGAAACTAATGGTCAATTGGAGTTTAAAATGGGGGAGGGAAGGTGGGGGGGGGGGGGGGGGTGGATGAGTGCTGAAAGGTTCAAGTGTAGCTAGTGTTAACCATATCCTGAACAAAGCTAAACTTATTTAATTAGAATTTCCTCGGTCTTATCTAAAATTATATTCTATAATACCATGAAAAGTGACACAAACAACCCATTCCAGTCTCTAAAGTGTTGTACGTACATTTATAAATTTGACATGAAATGGTTAACATCATAAATTGTTTATCATGAAAATAATTATAGCTTAATAGGAAATGAATCACCTCTAAATCCTACAGATTACACAACACAGCCTCTTCAACTGGAATTCACAACTCCAAGTTGCTCAGCGACATCATCTCTCAAAATCTCAAAACCACCAAGATTTCAATTAACATATCATTGAGTAAAATCTCAAGACTTCACCTCCCCTATCCCTCTCCTTTCAACGGGTTTCAAAGCCCTTAGCAGTGAAGTTACATCCTAAGCTAATCTATATTTAATACAAATGATGGATCAAAAATTACATCTGCTGAGCTTAAAATACAAAATTCCATTTTGCCAAAATTTTGAAAAACTCGTGAAGAATTAACAAACTTTGCCAAGAAAAGCAAGTTTGAACAGCAGTGGAAATATGATAAAACATGAGCATTTGGATACAGCACTTATTTTCTGGGTTAAAGAAGCAAGAGCCCAGAACACTCCAATTTATGTTCCTGATTTAATAACAAAAGCAACTGTGATGCAGTAATAATGTCTTCACCACATGCTGTGGATGCCTGTGAGAAGTTAAATGTTTGTGCTGATTTTTAGAAACTCAGGCAGATAGGGCTAAAATGCATACAATGAATGATTTTTAGAACATTTTATGGAAGATAAAGGAATTATTAATGTAACTCTAAATCTTATTAAAATTTTTAAGCAAATGCAATGATTTCAAAAGGCCAAGTAACTTTAATATTAATAATGAACATACATTATGTTTCATGAAAAGAATTTTTATTTTGTTGCAATCACAGATGTATACAGTTTCTGGTATTCTAACAAGTTTATGAATCTCGGTGGAGTCATTGTTTATAATTCCATGATCTGCTCCAGGTAAACTAATATAATTACCAATCAAACAAAACAGTTTCTGGTGTAACTTGGTGGAAAATCTTCATACTGACTTTTAATAATCAAACCACTTTACTTTTCCACATAAACTTTTTAATCTTTCTTTAACTTCTGATGATGTTATGTTATAACGAAACCTGGGTAGTAAAAATTAAAAAGTTTATGTGGAAAAGTAAAGTGGTTTGATTATTAAAAGTCAGTAATTACCAATCATTTAAAAGTTATTTTATCTTGATTTCAACATCTTTGCTAACAAATTAATACTGTTAATTTCATCTACATCTATGCCATACATTATCACTAAAACATAGAAGTGAAAATGGCCTACAACATTACTATTTTTTTACAATAATCTGCTACCAGACCACTACTAAGTAGTTCCTCCTTAAGCTTATTACTTTACAGAGCCACTGCATTATCCAAATGTTTTACTGAAAGTTTTTTTTATTCTTTGGTTCATCTTAAACAAACAATAAAAAAATGACTCCCTCCCCAAACTTTTTCCTTTACCAAACTTAATGACGACCCTTTTTTATGTTTAAAGAGTAACTCTTTAGGTTTACAATGAAAGCATAAAATTGTAAAAACTCATTTCAATTAATTCCCTTAATATAGTACAGTAAATGTTAATATAAAATTTAAATACACTTTTTATGTAAATATGTTATCAATGTTAATATAAAATACAAATAAATAATAATAAATTTAAAAAATAAATAAATTATTAATGGCAATGGATATTTTCAAAAGGTCAGTGTTTAAAGTTGTCCATATTATTCCAACTCAAACTTGTGGCTATGATCAGCATCAGCACACACAAGTTTCAGCATTCTTTCTTTATGGATTTTTTACCAGGAAACCTTGAAGCCTTACCGTATTAAAGTTAATGCAATTTCAAAAAGGAATGTTGAAAATTGGAAAATTTTTAACATGAAAGTGTATACATGTACACTCACCTCCAACACTTGAGTTGAGCAAAAATTGAGTGAAAAGAGCATCAAGTTCATCATACTGCACTAAAGCCTCATCGTACAGACCAAGCATCTCAAGAACAAATGCCAACTCCTCCTGCAAAGAAATAATAAATTATGGCAAAATGTTATTTTAAGCCATTATGGATGGATTCTCACAAAAATAATTACAAAACAAAACATTCTGCTTGTTCAGGGACATGTACATGTCCCTGAACTAGCTTCAGGGACATGTACACTTGGATGTCTAAAAATGTTGAGGCTATTCTCAATTTAACATTATTAGAAAAAAACTAAAAAAAGAGAACAACAATAATGGAGACAAAGTTATAATCAATAAAAAATTTATTATTTCATGGATGGCTCAAAAGATAGAATTCATCAATAATGGACTATATATTTACATTAGCACATTACTTTTGATATTACTGTCAATGAAATTTACTCAAATTTATGATAGGGTCTCAATGAGCTAACAGTAAGATGAGGCTAACATGAACACTATGGTTAATTATTAAAAAAATCCAGTCAATAAAATTTTCACTAACAAGCCTGAACTTAGTCGAATTGAAAAAGTAATTTCTCCAAATCTTCATGTTGATTCCATTTAAGAACATGCTCTAAAGTAGCATGTGTAAACTATTTGTTATGTGTTTATAGGAATATGATAAATAGAAATGGCAAGTACGAAGTTCAAATTCACTCACTTGAAGGAGAAAGTATTGGCAAAAGCTCCATCCAGGTTCATTTCTTCTCTCCCGGCGTATTCTAACTAATTCTTCAAAGCGAATAAGAGCTGAATTATAAGCTGTTAGCAATAAAAGCCTAAGTCGAGCTAATGTTCCACGCCAAGAATCTGCCCATCTTGATTCACTCCTTATGGGATCTACTGCTGAAACTACCCTATTAAAACCAGAGGGAAACATTAAAATCATTAATATATACCATACAAATTCCAAGAAACTGCATGAGATGCCGAACAGTAACTTTTAACAGAGTCATCTGCAAAGTGTGCATTATAATGCATCAATTTCAGAATGTAAAAATCATTTGCCTTAACCAGGATACGAACCCAGATCCCTCGATGTGTGACCGAGTGCTCCAGCCAGTTAAGCTATCGAGTCAAGGTGAATGATTTTAACTCTGAAATTGATGCATTGTAATATACCATTCACTTTGAAGAAATATTTTCATCATTATCTCCTGAGTATTAATGAGTACTATTCCTTTACTTTACATTCCATATTTGCACAATTTATCACACAAAGATTTCATTTTATGCTACAACGTTAGCTCAATGTGTGATGCATATGTGATACAAGTTTTACTGATTTGACTCCAATACCACATCAGTGGTAACCATTGCAAGTTGAAACATGTCCAGCTCACCGATGAAAATGATGGAGGTGACATGCCACAAGCACTTACCTCTCTCTACATGTACAGTAGAACCTCACACAATGAGCATGATTCACTCTGGAAATACCACGTGAAGCAAAACAATTTTTCCCATATAAATTAATGTAACTATGGAAATGAATTTCATGCCAAAAAAATATTTTACAACAACAAATAAGTGAACATTTATCCAATGAAAATTATATACACATTTTTAGATAGTGAATTATGTTCACCTTTTTTTCAACTATGGAATGAACCAACCTCAAATTTAATTTGCATAAAACAAAAAAGCATCAATATAATTAGTTTATTATTAATGATACATTCCTAATTCTTTTTTACTAAAATCTCAAGAGGCATTTATCTTCACTGACACTTTTCAGATCGCCACTTGGATTCGCATAAAATAGCAGCGTGAGACAGACTTTTACTGACATGTGGGCAAGCAATGTGGCATTCTCCTATTCTGTATACAGATTCGCTTTGGCATCTTTTTGTCGAAGAGGTCCATCTTGTCACAATTAATAAAAACATGTTGTGATTGGTAACCCTCAAAATCTATGAGCATTTTGAAGTCACTGCTGATGTTCTCTGCTACCACTGAGTTGGCTTGCTGCTTCATCATGCCTTATAATGCTGGAGATGTCAGTTTTTCTGTTTAACTTTTCAAACCACTCTGGGCTTCTCTTAAATAACTCTTCTGCACACATTGATGATCCTGATGTCTTTTTAACAAGGTCAGCGAAAGTCACTTATATCTTCTCACAAATAATATTCTCCTTAATAGCGTCGCATTGCAATTGATTTTCATTTATCCATATGAGAAGGCCCTTTCAATACCATTGAGAATATGTAACCATTTTGTAGAGATTCTTGCCACTCCTTTTGAAGCATCTTTGTCCTTGTTCTCGAGGATAGTGCAAATTGATGATGGTGACTGGTTCCATGTACATGTTAGATCATTAATACTCACAACCAATTCTCATTTTTCAATGATTTAACTTTTCATTTCTATGGTTATTTTTATTCTCTTATAACTGTCTTCTTGTGGATTTTTCTTCAATGACATTTTTGGCAGGGTTGTTAAACTTTGAACAAAAAATCACAAATAATATGTATGAACACAAGTTTGTAAAAATGTGTGATCACTAATGATATTAATATTAACTTTATCAAGGGCCCAAATCACTTGAAGGTGACTTAATTAAAGATGAAATAGAATGACAGAAGAAGAAGAAGAATGGGTCCCAGAGGAATCTGAAGAACAAGGCACCAGGAATTGACACACAAATAAAGAAATAATTGATACATTCAGCATCAAAGCAAGAGATACCCTCAGGAATAATCCAAGATAGCTATGGCAGAAGAAAACAATCAGAGGACCTTGAGAAGAGTGTGATGACTGCACTACCAAAGAAGCTAGGGACAGATCAATGTGAAGTACACAAAACATTGAGCCAGATGTAATACTTCCTCTGATAATTAGCCAAAGAATTGAAGGAAAGAAGCTCATTTCTCAGTACATTGACTTTGTAGGCATGAAACAGATTCTTTTACTCTAAACTCTTGATACTTCTTAATATTGTCAGTCATATCGAAGTTTGGCAATTTAGCATAATGATGGGCCCCACTTTATAATGTATGTTTTATAATTCAATGATTACTCTATGATTAATTAATTAGGTAATCTACTGGTTAAGGTAGGTTTTTGGATGGACACAACTATCAAATAAACTACTCTATGATATCAATATTTATTTAGGTAATCTACCGGTTAAGGTAGGTTTTTGGATGGACACAACTATCAAATAAACATTTTGTGACTCCCCACCTAGCAAACTAATCTATATCAGGTCCCTCTTCATCTCAGGGTACTTCTTTCCTCCCTTCATCCCGTCCAACATCCCTATCCTGTTCCTACCCTTACCTCGCTTGCCCAACATTCTCCCCTCTATTACCCTCTTCAACATTCCACTACCGCTCAAAAAACCTCTCATCCATTTTTCCTGCCTCCATAGGATTTCTCTCAACAAACCCCTCTCCTCCCCACCATTTCTAGTACTTCCTCATTTGTTTTCCTTTCGGTCCATTTCACCTTCTCCATTCTTCTCCACACCCACATTTCAAAAGCCTCCAATCTACGTCTATCCTCCTGCTTCAGCGACCACGTTTCCGCGCCGTACATAGCTACGCTCCATATCAGAGTTTTTACGAGTCTTGTCTTAACATCCCTACTCAACGTCCCCATCATCAACTCCCTCCTCCTTGAGAAAGCCTCCTTGCCTAGCGCAATTCTTCTCCTTACGTCCCTACCACTTTGACCGAATTGGTCCAAAACACTTCCGAGATATGTAAACTGTTCTACCTGCTCTATTTTTTCCCCGCCTATTTTAATATTTAGCTTAGCCTTTTTCTTTCTGGAAAATCGCATAACCTTTGTTTTATTAATATTGATTCTCATACCATATTTATCGCACTGAACCTCCAATTCACTCAACAATGCTTGCAACCCCTTGGCTGACTGAGGAACTAATGCTTGGTCATCAGCAAACCTAACCGATTTTACGAATTCCCCTCCGACTTTCATTCCTACCTCCAGTTCTTCCCATGCCTCTTTAATCATTTACTCTACATATACGTTGAACAGTACCGGTGACAATGGGCAACCCTGCCTTACCCATCTTCCTAACACTGCCCATCCGGACTCTCCGTTCCCCACTCGCACCTGAGCAGTCTGAGACATGTACAGGTTGCGGATCAGTCTCCTGTCCCTCCAATCCATTCCTATTTTCTGCAATACACACATTGCAGAAAATAGGAATGGATTGGAGGGACAGGAGACTGATCCGCAACCTGTACATGTCTCAGACTGCTCAGGTGCGAGTGGGGAACGGAGAGTCCGGATGGGCAGTGTTAGGAAGAGGTGTAAGGCAGGGTTGCCCATTGTCACCCATTATCAATATAATATTTCATATTCCCAAGTTTTACATGATTGTATTTTTAAATTAGTTTTTAAGTAAAGCGAACTATTATGAATACATATAAAGTGGAGTTTCCATCTACATATAAAAAAGTATTACAAACAAGTTCTTATGTTTGGTTCAAAAATTAACTGCAACATTTGTACTTATTTTATCATACTGTGAAACGAGATAAAAAAGAAGACTCCATGAGACTTGTCTTGTATATTTTTAAAATACTTTCTCATGTCTCTTAGTCACAGGGAAGGAATACAAATTATCACTTTCACCACATAATGAATTAAATTGATGCATATGTCTCTCTATGTTCCATGTTTCTTCTTCATCCTATAGGCAGGCAATTTTTCCAAAAATAAAGCAAGAACTTTCAATTGTTACAATTCACCATGAAAGACAATGCACATACACTACAATGAGAATTCAAATGAGATGAATGAGCTCAATTATATGTCCTGATTTTTGACATGTAAAATGATCCTTTACCTGGATGTCATTCCTGTATTTCTTGTATATTATTCTACTGTTTCAGGCATACCTGATTGTGGTGCTTGGGATAAAAACTTCTTAAAATTGAAATCCCCGTCAAAAATTTCTTACATGTTCCAGGCTGTTTTTTCTGGAAATTTATGGGAACTTTATGTTCCAAGAAAACCCGGGGGTAATGCAATCATGGGTTGGAAAGATATGTTCTCTTTCCAAAATCTCCCAAATTAATCCAGGAGTGACCTCTTCTATAAGTGATATCTATATATTTAAGTTTACTCTGTAATTGATTACTTGGATGAATTTAATGCTCGAAAAATAATGCAATATTATTAACGTGGTGAACACTTCAATAATACAGGAGGCGTTTGTGATTACCTGTCCGCATTCTTTGATGCGAAGTCACTCCTGATTTTGTCAAGTACCGTCGTACGTGGAAGCAGTTTATTCGTTTTCTTTAACTCTGGTGTCTCCACAATCACAATCATCCAATCACGAATAGAATGCTGAGACAGGGTCTTTAGCCAGGCTTCGATGTCATCTCGCACCGAAGCTTTGTACACATCAACATCCTGATAGTTATTCAAAATGAAAAAGATAATGTCAAGTAAAATTTTATCACAAGAAATCTGTTCAAGAATTGAACATATTGCATGAGTACATATCTAATATAGCTTTCTTCGAATACTAGAAATAGAAAACTTATTTGTTACTTACAACGCAATCTGTCCAGTAAACGTGAAGTATTGGTCTTCCAATTAACTTTTGATCAGACTCGCGAGACAAAACATCACTTTTGAATGGAACAAAAGTAGCATCAACGAATACCGACTTTATCGGTCTGCCATATGAACGCTTCCATTCAGTCGATTCTTGAGGGAGGGACTGCACAAGGAGTGGTTGTAAGGTACAAAAAAGGTTGCTGTCCCCTGCATCTGAAAGTTTATGTAAACCAAAGAAAACAGAGCTGTAACTTTTGCTGGAAAAGGTAAACTTCATCACTTTAAGTCTTTCTATCATAATTGTAAAAACCAGGTATTTCGCCAGAATCTCCAGCATACGTACACGTAACAATCGGTTTTATATTCATTTCTTTATGGCAATGAACAACTCCTAATCTTAATTGTTTCCCCTTGGCTTGCGATCAGAAACATTCACTGAACCATGACCTCGATGAGAAAGCTCGTGAACATTAAATACCTTATAAAACTATTAATTGTGAACTACTACAACTGTCCCTACATGTTTCGGTTGGTGCGTCTGTGTTAAATGTTGTCAGTTTTTCCGGAAATACGATTCACCGCTACATATTCTACCATGAATACCACCCTATGTTTTGGTGAAATTGTTTTAGGACGTGAAATATTGACCAAGTTTGAAGTTGGAACTTTTAGTTAGCGTAAAAATACCCTAATTACTCTCTTTACATTCTTCGAAAAGTCATTTCCAACTTTCTAAGTAGGTGGAATTCGTTATATACAAAACAACACTTATTTTAATGCTGGTGACAGTATTATAATTTCGCACGTTATTTGTTTTAGAAGCAAATCACGTAAATCAAACAGGAAGGTGAAGGTTGAGATATTCAAGTTTTTAGCTGAACTTGGATTTTCTGTAACATTTCTTTTCTAATTGACGGGTAATATTCCGATAAAGAACTTGCTGCAATGCCTGGTTATGAATTGGCTCTTCTTCTGAGGACCATGCCGAAGGTACAATAGCTTTTAGATTTGAATAATGAAGAATGCGCAGAACGGAGCAGAAGTTCCATACTAGACATGCTTCTTAATTTTTTTCAGGTAGAAACAGTGAGTGCCCTGAAAAGAACCGCTAGTTCCATTTTCGAGAAAGGTGGAATAATACGCCAAATCGAGAACTTGGGGCATATGGCTACACCTTACAAGATGAGAAATCATGGAATGGTCCATAAACAGGCCAGGTTATTTTTGACATAGTTTTATTAATGCATATTTATTGAAATATTAAATTAGCAGTTCTTATGATTGAGCTCCCTTGAATAAACAAAAATGAAAAATCAACGGAGTTTCATGGAACAATGAAGTGCCTAACGCTGCGTTCACAGTGAATGAAAAAGAAAAAGTTACACTTTTCATTTAAATTTCAGTTTATTTCTTATGTGATTTCTTACGTATTGTCACGAGTTTCAGTAACATTTTCTTCAGCTATTATAAATAGGTTAGAGGAACTGCACATTGATATACATACTTGGAATTTGGTTTGTAATGTTTTCCTCGTGCTCCCCTTTATTGGTAGATAAATATCTGGAGTTTTCTTTAAGTTTACACAGTTTACTGATTTTACATGTAAGAGCCTTTTAGTAATAAAATGTTTCCTTTTTACCAAGATTAATAGCAAAAGCTATTATCTGTTGAATAGTCGTCGCACTATCCGTTATTTATCTCCGGGTCTTATTTACTGCCCACTTAGGTTTGATTCCACTATATGTACTTGATTATTTGTTAGAAAAATAGTTTTTAATCCAAACTGCAAATAAATATGATTTATCCAATGCATAACCATGTAATCAGAATACCCTTTGTGATGAAATATGAAAGGCATGTAATTTATTAGATTCTTTACGTAACCATGAAAAGTCGTCTAATAATATATATTTACTAAAATTTTAGGCGTAAAAATTAATAAATCAGTTAAAAGACCTGTCTTCACATAATTAGTTCATTCGTTATTATTATTTGCTGAGCCAATAATTTGGGAAAATTGTTTCTTTCTACATTAAATCCAAGTCAGATAATAGTAAAAATTTGACGATTTGCAACACCCTAATAAGGGGCGTTTTGCATATCAAAAGAAAGTTAATGTTTGACTTAGATATTTGCTCAATGCATATTTCCTATGAAGTGCTCTGTACCATGAATCAGGCCAAAAATGTCGGTTCAAATAAAAATAAGTGGTTCCTACATAATTTGAAGAAAGATACAGTAGGTACTCCCTGTTTTGTCAGTAGTGTTGAAACATTTTGATAATTGGTTCAAAAATACTGTTCAATAAAATGAATGAATAATTGAAAAAGAAAGTAAAATGAAAGAATGTGCAAAAATGAATAATTAAATGTAGTTCTTTCTAGATTACTGGATAGACCACGATTTGAGCAACCTGCTTTCATATAATTTATAGAGTTGATTCCACAGCTGTTACCTTCTGCCTCAATGGCCCTCTTTTGAATGGTTGCTTAATAATAGTACCTATATAATGAAGCACTGCCATTGTTTCTTAGTGGTTTAATTTTTTTCAGCTATTTCATATTTAGGTTTGATGGGCCATCAAGTTGCATAAAATATCTGTCTGAGGAATATGACAGAGATTTGGATGTTGTTAGACAACGTATATTTAGGGTTGAAGCAGATAAAACTCCAGAGTGCACTTTGGATGAAGAAATGAAACCACCTCCATACAGGTACAAAATTTGTATCTATTCATAATTTTACAAGAATTAATAATATTGATAGGTCTTATAAGGACTGATAGATGTAGTGAATGGAATATGTATAATATAATTGAAACGTTGATAATATTTTCTTGTGCTTGAGTTTCATATTTAATTTACATGACTTCATTACACTGAATCTCTTTAATGGCCTTTCCCAACACATTCTTTTTAATAGCGGCTAAGGCTTGGCCATAAAATCAACATGTATGTTTTTATTTTCAAAACACAACATACTAAAATAATTTCCAGAAAAAATATTATGCATTTCAAATTTTTGTGAAAATAGATAAAAAAAACTAACTCATATGGTTATAGGGTGACATTGTGGGCCTTCCCCAAAACCCTGAATTATAGAGCAATGTTGCCTAAGTCTGTGCTTTTCATTTCAAAAGTACTTTTTAAATTGCCATCAATATCCCTGTAATCAATTTTAAGAATGAGAAAAAATTGTTTTCATCAAATTCAATCTCTTAAGCATTTGGTTGATGAATAGTTTGCATTAATTTTTTGCCATGATTAAATAGTCTCTCTTTTGAAATGAGATAAATTTAGTATGAAAAAATTAACATATGAGGAAGGCAAAAGAGCATTTCAAAATTTCTCCCCACACCTTAAGTTATAAAATGACGTTAGTAAGTGGACAAATGTACAGTTCTTACAAAATGTTTTATTGTTTTAAATGGTTTTTATTGTTTTATTTTGTATGGAAGTGTCATTGATTATGTATATTCAATGCATATAAGTACCTAAAATGTCATATTTTAATAATAATTAGGTAATCTACTGGTTAAGGTAGGTTTTTGGATGGACACAATTATTAAATAAATATTTTGTAACTCCAGACAAAACCCAATCCAGCAACCTACTCTACATTAGGTGTCCATCCATTCCTCCCTTCATCCCGTCCAACATCCCTATCCTGTTCCTGCCCTTTCCTCGTTTGCCTAACATTCTCCCTTCTATTACCTTCTTCAACATTCCACTACTGCTCAATATGCCTTTCATCCATTTTTCCTGCCTTCATAGGATTTCTCTCAACAAGCCCCTCTCCTCACCCACCATCTGTAGTACTCCCTCATTTGTTTTCTGTTTGGTCCATTTCACCTTCTGCATTCTTCTCCACACCCACATTTCAAAAGCCTCCAATCTACGTCTATCCTCCTGCTTTAGCGACCACGTTTCCGTGCCGTACATAGCTACGCTCCATATCAGAGTTTTTACGAATCTTTTCGTAACCTCCCTACTCAACGTCCCTGTCATCAACTCCCTCCTCCTTGAGAACATATTAAATATTTACTGCCAAAAATCTAATATGCATGGCTTCCAAGACATATAAAACTGGAACCCAGCAAACATGTCAATCCTTGATGATAAGTATTTAGCCCAATCAGATTTTTTGGCTCTCTAAGCTTCCCATAAGGAATTTTTACAATTGCAAGTGTACCTCAACCTGAAGCTAATCTACTTTCATTGCATTTAATGTGTCAAGCAAATGCCCTTTTTTTCATCTTTACACACTCTACTGCGCACCCATTGATTACAGTATCAATTTACTATCCAGATAACGTGTTCAACATAGAATTTTATGATTTATGTGCCATTTAACTGAATTGAATATACGTATTTGCTCATGGACTACTGCCCAATTATGTCACAATGTGAAACATAAAATAACTGTGTATTTCAACAGTATAAAATGATGAAGTTAAGAAACAGAAAACAGTTTTAAGTACCCACATGTGCAATAAGGTCAAACAAAATATTTATTATATTTTTATTGCCCACTGACCATACATATTAAGTGGGTATAGGAGTCGTCAAATACAAAGAAAATTATAAAATGCAGGTGCATTGGAGCACTATGAACCTGCTTAAAGAGACCTGATGCCCTACAACTGCTTGTAATTCACAAATTCATTCAGTGGATTATTATTTATTAATTTATTTATTATAGGCAATCTACTACTGAAGGTAGGTTTTCAATGAAAAAAGCAATAATTCTCTTGTCTTTCATAATAAAAAACTACCCAGCACCCTACTAATAGGTCCCTCTTCAACTCTGTATACTTCCTTCCTCTCTTCAATCTATTCAACATCCTATTCCTACTCCTTCCTCATTTACCTAGCATTCTCCCCTCTATCACAGTCTTCAACATCCCATTGCTAATCGAAATTCTCTTCATCCATTTTTCCTGTCTGCATATAATTTCTCTTGACAGTCCTCTCACCTCCTCCACCATACCTGTCACCTCCACATTTATTTTCCTTTCTGTCTACTTAACCTTCTCCATCTTTCTCCACACCAATATTTAAAAAAGCCTCTAAACTGCACCTATCATCCTGCTACAATGACCATATTTCCACGCCATACATAACTATGCTCCATATCAAAGTTTTGATGAGCCTTTTCTTGACATTGAAGTCCCTGTCATCAAGTTTCTTCTCCTTGTGAAAGCTTCTTTGCCTAACATATTTCTTCTCCTAATGTCCCTGTCACTGTGACCATTTTGGTTCAAAGCACTTTCAAGGTACATCAACTGTCCCATCTACTCTATCTCTTTCCCTCCTATTTGGACATTTAGCTTAGCCTTTCTCCTTTTGGAAAACCACACAAACTTTTTTATTTACATTTTTATTCATCCCATATCTATCGCACTGACTTTCCCATTCCCTCAGCAATGCTTGCAACCCCTTGGCAGATGACCTACTAAAGCTTGGTAATTCACAAATCTAACTGATTTTATGACTCCCACCAATTATCATTCCTGTCTCCAATCTTTCCATGCCTCTTTAACAATTTTCTCCCGTATACTTTGAACAGTTCAGTCAATAATGGACAGCCTCATTCCTCTTATTAACACTGTCCATTCAGACTCTTCATCCCTCACTTGCACTTGAGCAGTCTGATACATGTACAGGTTTTGGTTAGTCTCCTCACCCTCCAATCTACTCCTATTTTCTCCAATAGATTCATTATTTTATTAAGAATGCACTCTATTAAATGCCTTTTCAAAATCTACAAAACAGGCTAATACATCCTGATTGTTCTATCTTCTTCTCTATGAATGATCTCATTACTGTAATTCCTCTCACTCTTTCCTGAACTCAAACTGATCACTCCCTAAGTAATAATTTACCCTGCTCTCCGTCCTCTTGTTGATGATTCTAAGCACCACTTTAGCTGCTAGTAAAATCAAACTTATTGATCTGTGGTAATCACATGATGTAGCCTATACTTTTTTGGAATAGGGACTAACACTTATCTGACGAAATCTTTTGGCCAAATTCCTCTCGCATAAATGCTGCAAATTAGTCCATAAATAATACTCTTCCTTCCTCATTTTCCTAAACCTTTAAGTAGTTCTGCAGAAATTTGGTCTTTTGTATTTTCTTTCAATGTCCAACCTTGCTGGCCTAAGTTCTTTACCATACAGTTCTTCTACAAGGTGTGGCTGGACAAAATTCAATTTGAAATTCTCGCCATTTTATACCATATGTTGAGGTTGCCATTCATGCTTACCATATGTACTGAACTGTTGTAACGATTGAAAGTCTGATAATAAGAGTAGAGTATAACTGAAGAGCCATGATTATTGAAAGTGTACGTGCTGGTTGCTTAGCGACAGAAATTATTCGGTTCTTTGGGTATCCAAGATCAATGGTATCTGATGTTGTTGTAAAGTATGAGTCAGAAAACTCCAACAATGGTTTTGAAACACCGTGGCGGAAAGTGCATGTTCTCAGGATGCTCAAAATCATCCAATAGACTCAGAAGCTCATTTTTGAGGATGCAGGACAATCGATCTGAAAATTGTCATCAGTTGTCAGTATGAGTGAAAAGACTTCGTAAAATCATCAAGAAGGACCTCCGCTGCAAAGCGAGTTGAACTTTGCCATCTGCTTTTGTGTTCCTTAAAAAGGAATACTGCTGGGCCAATCAAATTTTTTCCTGACAAAAAAGTTTTGCTGTGAATGCTAAAACCAATTGTAGGAATGGCTGCTGGCTTACCCACAACTCTGAAGAGGTCTGTTGTTTCCATTATGAAATTTCCACGAATGTTCACGTGCTAGAAATTGTGTCCAGTGAGGGTGATGTCATGCCACTGTATTTCTTTAACAAAGGAGAAAATATCAACAAAGAAGTTTATTTGCATATTCTGACAAATTTAGCAAAGCCTTGGATGGAAACTGTCATCTGGAAGGCCGTATGTTTTCCAGTAGGGCTGTGCAAACCTTTCCTAAAGAACTTTTTCCTATTTCACATGACAATGACACAACCTCATCCTTACTGCCTTACTACCCTGCTGTCACTTACAGATGACCTGTCAATCTCAGAAACCTTCGGAGATCCACCAACCTTTTAGTGTACCCCCTGAGAAATTTTCATATTTCCCATACTTGCAACTGCCCCGATGTGAAACATGTCTGCTTATTACATCTGCTCCCCTCTCCCCACATCCCCCCATTGCCCCTCACCTCATTCCCATGCTGATTGCCTCTCAAAAAACATTATCTATCTTTTGTCGTGCAAACAATGAACTTCATTTTCCATAGGCGAATGCATTGCTCCTTTATCCATTCAAAAGAACAATCATCACTATTGCTGTAATTCTGCCTCACTCTCTTCTCTTCTTATTCCTTCACGCGCAGTTTCCTTCAACCTTTCATTCAACCAGTGTTTCTCCCTAACATCCTAGAATCCATATCCGATTCAGCCATCAATATAGAGGTGAGAACTCACGAATCCACATATACACTAGCTTTTCGATCTTTTAAAATTCCCACCCTTAACCACCCTCTGTAATTCCCCTCCCAGCATTCCCAGTGCCTTCCCTCCCTTTTTCCCCCCCAGACTCTATATTTCTCTCCGAAAACTTTCAGTCTGACCTGAGGAAGGCCTCTGAGTAGGCCAAAAGCTTAAACAATCTACGATGTTAGTGTTATTTTACATGTTATCTGTTTTATTTTATTTTGTGTTCTATTGTGCTGTTATATATACATATATATATATACACACACATATACACATAGAGAATCGGGACACTTGGTTGCATAAACCTCCTGCAGATATAAGTGTAAATTACATTTCCTCGATAGCTCAAGTGGTTTTGTATATATATATATATATATATATATATCAGGGAAAGAAACTGGCACCCCTAGCCTGATGTGTGCGTTTCACCCGTTGCGTTGGGCTTAGTACTGGGTGAACTCTACCATCACCTACCAAACTGACCTTAGGGTTGACTTCTTTTCATAGGTTTTATTTAATCCATATGTCATATTTTATCATTAACAAATTCAGACACACTGTAATAATATTTCTCAGTTAGAAATTTTTTTATTTGTCTTTTAAACTGTGTTACGTCTCTTATGTCTTTTTTAGATTATTATATTGGTTTAGTCCCATTGACTTTGGGCCTAAGCTTGCAGCTATGGTTTGATTATATTTGATATGCACATTTGAGTGGGTTCTGGTATGGTGACTGTGGTAGTGAGAATTTGCATAGAAATCTGACATATTGTTTCATGTATGTTACTGTGAATAGGATGTATATGAATGGTAAAGGTAGGAGCCCAAGATCTTGAAAGATTTGATGGGCATATGAAATTGGGGGTTTAGGTGCAATTATGTGAATAGCCTTCTTTTGCACTTTAAATATGATTTGGGAGAAAGGAGGTGAGGTCCAGAGATTGATACCACATGTAATATTGAAGTAGATAAGGCCATAGTAAAGCATTAGGAGCATGTCTTTGCTCATTGTTTTCTTCAAAGTTCTTAAGAGGAAATAAGCTGAACTTAATTTTAAATGAAATATGATGTTATCATCAGCTAATTTTAGTTTCCAAATGAATATTTAGTACATTATATATTGCTAATGTTGTGTATGTGTAACATTTAATGGTTTACAGTTAACCTTAGCATTACCTTGAAAATGAAATTTTATGCAAATATATTTTTTTTCAGGTTGGAGGTACAACAAATGATTGAAGAAGGAAGAAAGAAAGAAAAGAAGTTTGAGTATAATTCTGGTTTCAATTATTATCCTTTTCAAAAGTAATATTTATGTTGGTGTAGCTTATTTATATGTTTCAATAAAAAGTTTTGTTAGTATATATTCAGGAATATTTTGAATTGTATTATGTTGCCCTTGGACATAGGTTCCATACTCTCAATGTATGAATTCAAATTAAAATGCATATCAATAGAGTAGATATAGTAATAAAAGTCCATGGACAATTCATAAAATCGGGTTTGTGGATGATCAAGTGTTAGTTTGTCAGTCAGCCAAGAGGTTGCAAACTCTGCTGAGTGCATTGGAAAGTCAGTGCCATAGGTATGTGATGAGAATAAATGTAAATAAAACAAAGTTTATTCAGTTTCCCAGAAACTGAAAGGTTAAGCTAAACATCAAAATAGTAGGGCAAAAATTAGAGCAAACTGAACAGTTTACGTGTCTTGGAAGTGCTTTGGATCAAAATGGTTAAAGTCGTAGCTGCATAAGGAAGAGAATTGAGTTAGGCTTTGAGTACATTTTGCTCTTTAATTTCATACTTTCTTCGAATTATTCACTTGTTTAAAAGTATTCAAAGGATACTTTGCCTTTAGGCATTCTGATTTTACAATTCCCCTTTCAGGATGCCAATGATTTGTGAAAAGTCATTTTAATTTTTTAAAAAGCTGAAAGCATGATTTGAAGAACTTCGGAAAAGAACAATTATCTTCCCCAGTAGAATGGTATTGATGCCTACATAGAAAATGTTATGATAATATTTACTGCAAGAGGAATTTTTGCACCTAAAATAATTTTTTGCATCATTTGAATTGTTAAAATTAACTTTTAACCTTGTTTCATCCTCCCCAAAAGAATGTTTTTTTAAAAATAGGCTGAAATTCTGCCAATGCTGTGAAGAATACTGTAGTGACACAGGGATGAAAATTGCATAAGGAGGGTTTTTTAACAGGATTGACTTTGGATACTGGTATGAATGCATATGTATATATCTTTAATCCATGGGTTATATTATTTAGGAAGCTTAAATTTAAAACATAAATGGATTAGATGTATAGCATAATGACTTTTACCAACTAGGATTTTATGTCTATACATTAATGAGACAAAAATAGTGGAGGCATTCGTAAACAATTGATGTTCTCATGTCTTCATAGTCAAGAATGGTCTTTTACCAACAGCTGCAGTGCCAGCAACTATTTTAGAATGTACTTTTATTGGTGATGGGATCAACTTCTTAATCTCTATGATATGAAATCTTTATTTTATGGTATTTTACCCCATCCTTGGACTTAGGCCTTCTTGGTTTTATCAAGTGAATGCAGAAAATGGTACTTAATTCTCCAGTTGTGACAGGTGACTCAAAGATTACCAAAATTTTTTCTGTAAATTATGCAGTGGAATGCAAGTTTCACATCTCCTCCTACATACCAGGATGCCCCACATTTCTTCATCCTAATCTCCACGCTGCACGACTTGCTTCTTGGCTTCAGGTTATAGTTCACATATTCCTGGAAAGAGTGGAGAGAGGCAGATAGTTTCCTTGTAAAGATTACTAAGTTTTGAAGTTGGTTTGAGAAGCAAAGGGGGTTACGTCGCACGTATGAAATTATTTTGGCAAATGTTTTGGCTAGCATCATAAAGCCAGGATTCTTGTCCTCTTCCCCCTGTAACGAAATATGCTCAACTCTCAAGGTAATATTACTAGTTTTTGTTTGTAGCTTTATCAGAACTTATATAATTATTTGAACTTTGTCTGGTTGTGATGGTTATTATTGTCAGGTTCAAAAAAAAAAAATTCCAATACACTTCAAATGGGCACACTTAATGCAAGATCACTTCCATTTGTTATATTTCTACTGCTTCTAAACCACGAGCTTAAAATGCCTACTTACTGGTTTTACCTGGTATTTGTAGCATTTTTGTGCCTGATCACAGAGTCATGTCATTGTTGTACTGCAGTTTCATTTCAATTGTTTTGGGGGACAAAAAATGATACTAGACCCTCTGGTTCCTGTATCGCAATGGGCATGGGAAATCCTACCATTAATCGAGGAGTAATTTTATAATTGATTTCTATGGGATAGTTTATGTAATTTTATCAGTCACCAGTATTTCCTTTATTAGATTATAGATCATTGTTATTTATCAAGGCATTCTTCCAATTGGTATTTGATAAAAACATTCATTAGTTTTTCAACAGGTTCTCTCTAGCATTAGAATCGTTAGGGAAAACTCTTGATTTAAATGTAATAGTTGCTCGTAATGTGCTTTTAAGCAAGCCCAATAGTCATGGTCACTTTAAAATCACAAAGTAATCCAGAGAAAATCCTTTACATGACCCAGCCCTCATACCACACAACTCTCATCCAATGTTCAATTTTTTATGTACTAGGTAATATATTTTAAACTTATGAAATAGGCAGAATTCATTAATTAGGTATGATACTGATGCTTTAATAGCATTTGTCAAAGAATAGATAATATCATTACAGTTGATATGAATCACATAACAGATTGAATCATCTATAGTGACCTCCAATGGATATTTTACAAGTATTTAAATCATCATAACTTATATTTATCCATTTTCTTAACTCAACTTTCTTTTTGAATTGGTCATTTGTTGACTGTATTTAGATTAGGTTGATGATCCAACTTGCAATAAATGGAAGCTCAGAAAATTCAAGCAAAAAGTTTGCCAGTGATGGCATGTCATCTCTTGGCCACTGCTTCACAAGACAAACCTGCCTAGTCCAGGATACTACTATCTTTGAGTACAAATGCCATATTGGTGAGTATTACCTCTCTTCTCCCTAATCAACTTTCTCTCTCCAGCCATTTTCTTTCCATTGCGTCAAATAATTTATATGCTCATTTTTGTTACAAGGCAATTCATTACTTATTTTCTGAGTTTGTTTTTTTTTTGTATTTGCTGGCCTAGTCGGTAGGAGGTACTCAACTAGCAACTTCTGGGTCTTTCATTTAGTGTCTCTGGACACAATTGTCTTAGCTCTATTATCTCCGATATGCATACCAATAGTACATAAAAGGCAGAAATGTACATTTTTTTAGAAGCTTCTGAATTTCAGATGTGTTCCTGACTTTCATATTAGCATGTTTCCTTTGTAATGATGCCTTTCTGGTTCCTCCCAGTTCTCTATCCATAGTTAACCTACCAACCTTTTAACTGACTTGGCTAAATGATGAATGGGATAAATACCATAGTCTGTAATCCTTGGAAATTATGGATCCACAGGGATCGGATCTTTGGCCATTATCTCCGAAGATTACAACCTAGGTCATTCATCCCAATCATCAATTGCACCCCATGGTAATGTGCTAACAACTTTGATTAAATCAATTCAAATGTTCTAATTTGTGGACAAAGTTCTGCAATAAATAGCCTGTTTTGAAACTTAAAGAATTCTGAGCACCCCCAGATATATATATACAATTATTTAATCCAGTAAGATTGTGTGAAGGTCTGGCAGAATCTTCATATGCAAGGGATTTAACATCGATGATAGGTATTTCATCGGAACTTGCTTAACCTTTCATTCATTAGAGTAAATGATAGAAGGTGCAGTCCCTAAACCAATGGGCAATGGTCATTGCTGGCCAGAAGATCAGTTTTTGTTTGTCCTGGAGGTAACTTATTGCCAATTGTTAGGAGTACATCTCTTAAACAGACCTATTGTATAAGTTTCAGCTATAATTATGTAAGGATTGGAGCAAGCCAATGCAGAAAATATACCAATAGCATTTAACATGCTGATTTTGATTCAATGAAAATCATAGAAAAAAGTGCATTACCCTCGATTCTTTTTTCTTAATCAAAAGGGTGTACTAAAAGGAATATGGTTGCCTTAACCTTTATTTTTTTTATAAACATTGAAAGAATGAACTTATGCACAGCGGAACACTTGTTTAATGAAATGCATTATAGTTTTCTATGTTACTGTTACTATGGCATCACATAATTTTACCTCAATTTTATTTTTACTTGCCTGAATTATAATTACATCAATCACGCCAAATTAAGTTCCATACACTCCTTTCCTAATGTGTGTTAATTTAGGATTATTATGCCATACCTTTCACTATCACAGTCATTATTTAGAAATACTCCGCCAACCAAATATAGCAGTTAAAAAAACCTTACTTGCTGCATTGGTGGAGTTACGGAATTTTAGTTGTCTCATACTCCCAAATTTAAAAACTTTTTCTAGTCCTGTAGTATGTGTTGGAAAGAGGCATTCATCATGATAAACTGCACATTCATGATAGGTAACATACTTTTGGCTTCGTAAGCTTGTCATCCAAAATTAAATGCAGCACAGAAGTACATTTGAGTTGGTAATAATTTTTAAAACATATAAGATCTAGTTTTGAACCCTTTATTCAAGGAAAACTATGATATCCAATTCAGGAATGTTGAGAAATCAAGTATAATTTACATTCTTTATAAAATATAATTCTATTTTATACATCTTTTGAACATTTATTTTTTAAGTATCAACAGCTTTATAAAATACCACCAATAGAGAGGCTATCCACAAATGCAAAATGCCACAAATGGCATATCTTTAGCACCAAAATAAATGAAAACTTCACACCAAAACATTGGTACTCTTCATTAGAAGTTGGTAAACAAACCACACTCCACTTCATAATCAAATAGAAAAAGTTTTCAAACTTTTACAGCATAATTCCATACTCTCTTCCATTATGAAAGAAGAACAATTTGTACAAGTCACAAAGTCGTAAGAAAATAGAAGTATTCATAACTGGGCAAATATAGAAAAAATATGTTCTCAAAATACCATTACACAAAAATTATACATACTTAAGGCTCCAGGAAAACAAAAGTTAACTTTTCTTAAAGACGGGCAGCAAACAAAACACTTGATTAGTCAAATTTCATTAGAATGAAGACTATGACGATGGAATGTAACACCAACTTTTCAAGTTGATCACTTAAAAGCTGTTTCACCCTTTATCAGGTATATTTGGGATTTAAATGCAGAATAGCTAATAAATAATTAATCTTAAATTCATAGGAATGCTGAATCAAGTGAATGACTTCTGAATGGCACAAATAGGTGACTCATCTAAATGTTTGTTTACATTTTTCATAATTTCATTAAATGCATTCCAGGTATATTGAATAGGAAATAATATACCTGACAAACAAAAAAATGAAACAAATAGGTATTGGCGACTTGTTGCCTGTGGAGCTTTTTACATATGTCGAGTATTGCCAAAGTTAATACCACTCTGGTTGGCACCCTTATTGCTGCCATATTGTAAAGAGATGACACCCTGTCCTGCCCTAAGCTGTTCTTCGCTGAAATTTCTGACATTCTTCTCTGACTCCTTGGGTCCAATGGCAGGTTGATTGAAATTCCTGGCCTAGAAAAAGCAGAGTTAAAAAGAAGAAATTATAAAATTAGCAGAGATAAATTTTTAACTATGTAGTGACCATTTGTAAGGGTTATGGAGCTTTGGGGATTTCATCCTGCACTTATTGGGGGATTATCTTTCCAAGAGATATTACAAAATAACTTTTTTGGATATTTTGCAATTAGGGTCAAATAAAAAAGAACAAAGATGTCTCAGAACGTTTAGCTCCAGAACACTTAAATTAATATTCTGGTAATAATTTAGTTTGTATTTTGTACTTGTTGAGCAACTCACCTTCCTACCAAGTGACTGAATGCATATCACGACAGCATGGAGATTCTGCTTCTCCCATAAATCTACAGTTTGGAATAACTCCTGTGGAGGCACCCCCATCTTCTTAGCACTTTCCAAAAATGCATTTATATTCTCCATCAATTTAAATGCCAAATGTCCTTCATTTATTTTTTTCACTGAGCCAGGCTGCATTTTATTCACAAGCCTGAAATAGTGTTAAATTGATATTGTTATTATTATCTAAAGGATAAGTCCCAACCAGGGACTCTCTTCATCTATTAAAAAATGAGTCTAAAATATCATCTCCAGAGACATTCACAGTCCTACTACCAGACATGCCAACTCTCCCGATTTAAGCGGGAGACTCCCGATTTTTCCTTCTTACGTTCTTGATGAACTGTTCAAATTGTGTACTTAGCTTAACATGTTAATAAAGTGTGACATTCATTAAAAATTGGCAAAGTGTCATAAAGGGATTAAGGTGCCATGCAAATATTGTGGTAATTAAAAGTGATTACTTCGTGATACACTTCTAAAAATCTCCCGATTTTTCATTTTTGAAAGTTGGCATGTCTGTACTACTTATGATAAGAGTTAACATCTGATTTCACTTTGTGATATTTAGCAAATTAATGAAATATTCCTTGATGAATAGATAAAGACAATTTAATAATTTTATTGAGGTGGTGATTCCCAATAATTATCATGTAAAATTAAATATTTTAAACACTAAGAAGCTACAATACATTGTTATACAGCAAGAAAAGCAAAGACTACATTTAATGTATTACACATAGACAAAGACTGCTGGAGAAGTTCTACTTTAAGTAAATATAAAATCATTTTTCAACATTTACTTATCATTCTAACCAGACATCTTTTAGCAAATTTCATGCAATAAGGTCACCATCATTACTTGCAATACTAATATTGATTCATTGAATAATACCATAAAATTGGTTACTTGCTACCCTATTAACCTATTAAATTAGCATTAGGATTCAAAATTCTCCAATGCACTTGAAAGTGCTGTGTACATGAGAAGTCTCTCTTTTCTTTTCAGAGGATAATTAGTTGATTAGCTATTAGATATTTCTCCACCAATTCTTTTCAATAAAACATTTTATTATTCATAAGAACCTGAGCTCAAGTAGTACTTTTATACAAATCTTTGATAAATTTATATGCACCTGCAAAGAAGGGTCCCATCCTTCAAAATAGTGTAGAAATTTTCTTCATCTCCTGAGACATTAATTGGTTCACCAGTTATCACTTTGATCCATTCCAAACATTCTTGAGCAAGGTCTTCACTATATTTACTGTTGATCTATAAATGAAGTAATGAAAGCATTAAAAAAACATTATACATGATAGAATAATTTTCTAATGATATACTTTGTATAATACATATTTATAACAATAATCAATAATACTTAAAGGAAAAATAATTGTAGAATACATTCATCTGCCCTATTCACTTTATTGTCATTCATGAACAACAAATGCTTTCTCAAACAACTATTTGACAAACAAATATTCCATTTAACTTTTATCTTCGGTACAAAATGTATATACTCATAGGGACATCTAAGTGTTGGCTATGCAAAATTAACATGTTGGACTCCCTAAAACAAAATGCCTGACCTTACAAAGTCCTGTGTGGAACATATACATCTCAGTATTTAATCTGGAGGTAAATAGTCATCCATTCAGATTTCGGGAGAGATTAATGGCAGGGAAAATTCTATTAAAGAAGGGAAAAAAGAGTAAAGTCATGTTGACTTTGCAATGGCAGTATACTGTAGATCAAATTAGAAAGAGACCCCACAAAGAGTGAGAGTTAAGGTCTACATAACAGCATCCAGCCACACCAAAGAAGCACATGAACAAACAGGATCAAGGGCTTCAATTTGACAGAACAGTCATCTTGCTGTAAATTCAACACAAGAATAACAGAAGCGAATGTAAATAAATGAGTTAAACAAGGATAAATACCATACCATTGAATGCACATGTACTTGGAAAAAGACAATAAAAGCACAAAAAATGGGTATCAAGAAAATTAAGAAGAGGAAGAAATTTTAATTTGTTTTCAAAAATGACGTTGCTATTAAAAAGTGACCCAAGAAGGCATAGAAAATGGGACAAGCACTCTTCCAGTATGATTCATTGGAAGAAGTTTGGCATATGGCAAGTGTGGAGCAACTAAACCTAAAAAGGCATTCTTCATGATGAATTATTTTCATATGTTATGAAAATATGTCATGTTCATAGAAGTTATGGAAATAAGGGAGGGATCAATAAATGAAACAATGGCATGAAAAGGGATTGTATAAAAATTAGAGTCATCCAAATAAAACAATTTAGCACTAACTAATGAGTCCAACAAACAAAATATATTTGGAGAGAAAGACTTATTGTTGAATTATCTAATAGTGTACTGGCATTACATTATTATTAATGAGGACTATTCCTACAAATTCCATATTTTTCAGTAGCTTTACACTTTATGGTTTTACATTCTCATATCCCTGAGCTTACCATTCTCTGAGAAATAATGTTTAAAGTAGCACATCTAACTGAGCCATAGTTACAAATTTCATTTCATTTGGAGGAAACTTAGAATGAACACACTACATCACATCCTACCAGTCAATTTATACCCCACCTATTCATTTTACAACACTGTCTCAACTGACTGCTTTATAATGCATGGGTTTCCTCATAAAGGACAGTTCATATGCTCAGAAACTGCTCAGCCATATTTCCCACAGTCCACTCTTACAAGGAATTTGCATTTAATACAGCCTTCCTAACCAACAATCTATGAATTCTGATACAAATTGGTTAGCTTTGATATTGTTTCCTCTTTGAATAATATAAATGTTGGTATGCAAGTAAAATTAAAAGCCACAGTAACATGTTCAGCATAATTAATAGTAAACTTCATTAGCTAACTAGAATGAAGTGGTGATCCACTGGGCTACAGATGTTTTTTTACCAAGTGAACAAATTTTGAAATTTATCTTTCCAACAGAACTGATTTGTGGATAAAAGGGATTTTCCTTTTCGACTAAAAGCCTTAAATTTATATAACGTTGTTACATTATTTATGATACATTCATTTACTGACATACAAGCCCAAGTGTCAAGAATTTATTTTTCGTTAATCTATATATCAGAGCCTACTATTGAACTTCACTGCCTTCTTATAATGTTTTATTTCACTACTTCTTGTATTTTTGAGTAAAGCTGCCGAGTTCCTTCAGCAACAGATTAGTTTAATGTAAACAAAAAAAAGCCATAACCGTAAACTTTTAAGTAAGATTACGGTCTTGGCATTTTTTTGTTTACATTTATTCACGACCGTAGCTACGTTCCTTGTATATTTAACAGATTAGTTACTTACAATTAGGTATTCCTGATATCAAATTAGGAAATAAAACAAAACAGTTTCTGGCGTAACTGGAAAATCTTTATACTGACTTTTAATAATCAAACCACTTTACTTTTCCACATAAACTTTTTAATTTTTACAACCCAGGTTTCGTTATAGCATAACATCATCAGGTTCTTATAACATAACATCATCACTGACCTGATGATGTTATGCTATAACGAAACCTGGGTTGTAAAAATTAAAAAGTTTATGTGGAAAATTAAAGTGGTTTGATTATTAAAAGTCAGTATCAAATTAGGAGTCATGGGACAAAAACAGAATAAATTACAGGGGTTGAATCAAGATTGTGGATAGGGTACTAGATTCTATTGTGGTGGTCACGACTTCAAAGCCCAGTGGTGACACTTTTCAGTGGAATTCCAATTGCTATGTTGCTGGCATGACTTCATATGTGACATGGGTACTATGTGATGCATGAATCTCCATTACACACAGGGAAGATTGATAGACAAGAGTTACTGTGGTTTTTTGCACTCTTTCAAGGGCTATTTCTAAATATAAGTATTACTTTTGTTGTTCTACAAAGTGGATGGCTTCTTTAGAGATCCCAGTAGATCAGATCACGGTTAACCTAATATTGGTAAATTTGAGCATTTACTACATTATTGCGATTCATAAGTGATCTGTTGGACACTAAAATGAGAATTTAATGCATGGGATAAATCACTTCTGCATGGACCAGTCCTGAGCATTGGTAAATAACTCCCAGTGTGATATTAGTGATAATATAGGAGGCATGTTCCCAGTCAATACTACCACGGTGATTTGGTTGAAACATTCAGGAAAAAACCCTTATGACAAACCTACTGAAAAACTATGACCTTGTGTCACAGGCCAATGCCAAAAACTGAATTTTTGCCCTTTTATTTACTGTGAAGGCAATTTAAAACTGTATAAAAAAACTAGATAATGGGCTGAAAAAAATGGATTTCATATGCACTTGGTTTCTGTCATAACTGTCTACATAAAGCTTCAATCATACCACTCCCAAATTTCGACAAAAATAAATTTAAACTAAAAAAAAATTATAATTCACTTGTCAAAGGGAATAATATTTTTTCAACCACTATCCACATAGGTATCTCAAAATTTTGAAAATAATTCGTTCATGTACAAATTAAAGTGATTTTTTCCTTCAAAATGGTCAGTCACCATGAAGAGAGAGCCACTCATTCATGGCAAATTCAGTGAAATTACAATGGATAATGAGACATACTTGCACCCAAATATAATTATTAACTATTTTCCATGATGAATTTTTTAATAGCAAGATTCACTTTACCCTACACAGCAGGTAATGAAAGCATCATTTGATGCGATTTTATATGGAAAAAGACTAAGTGATTGAAAAAAAACAATCCCTGGATTGTTTTGATGCAAGGCTCTCCACTTTCTCTCAAATATGCTCATCTCCTCCTTGCTCAGGCTCGGACAGATGTCTTCCCCATCCTTTGAACATGGTGGCGCCAAAAGACTCAAGCAGGGGCTGGTGAATGTTCGTAAACATTCTAGAGCCTGGGCCAAAATATGCCGATTCCTCGCCATTCTTATTGCCAATTTATTCGCATCAAATTAGCAAATGCAACTCAAAATTATCTTTAAAAGTACTCGTGCTTCTATCGATTGAAACTACATCAAACGGTTCTTAGCGAACCTTGGCCATTTCCTTATGGAGCATCAGCAGACGACTATGCGGGCACGCGTACATTCCATCACTACCAATAGGTACCAACCAATTGGCTAGTCTTCCCCTTCTCCGAGATTACGGAAGTAAGTCCAAAGCGAGGGAAAACATTTTCGGTTATCATGAATCTTTCCAGTTGTAATTTTACAGAAACAAAATTTTGAAACCTAAAAATTTCCTGCAAAAACATAAAATAGATCAACAGAACATGCCTTCTAAAAATCAAAGTTTCTTAGGTACGGCATACCAACAGTATTTTCAGCCATTATAACGATCCCCTACACGGAGTAACGGAGCACAATAGCGGCGTGGCGGAAATTTTTAGCTGGTCACGCCCCAACTGATAAAAACTTCAGCTCCGGCAAGAGGTCATTCTAGCGCGACGAAATGTTCATTAGCTCTAAAATCACATCAAATTATGATGAACCCATACAGATAGGCTAGGCGAACACACCAACAAATTCTTAGGGTCGCAATCCACCCATAAGATCTCCACCTCGTTTACTGCTAGATGCTTCTCGAGTGAAGCAATTGGTTCATTTCTGAAAGCTCCAAAACAAGTTTGATATTCTCCTTTAGTGACTTAAAATGAAAAATTTGCTACAGCGATATTCTGAAAGTTTATTTTTTATGACTGTTTTTACAAGACTTAAATTGAAATAGCCATAGACTATTGGCAAATAGGAGATCCATAACCCCATTCCACTCCATCCACATGATTTTGCCGAGATGAATTTGCAATAGATTACTAATAGAAATTGCACGCCGGTACTAATTACACGAGTGCGCGTACAATGCTCTGAAATAGCAGTTCCCTGTAAGCATACGTATTGCAGTTAAACAGAATATATTTATTACCAAAACTATCGTAAATGTTGGTAAAACCTGAAATCCATTTTTAAAAATGCCGTTGTAGTGACGTAACTAGTGGATGTTCCGAACATATAAGATTCAAGTAGTTATACCCCGAAAAAAGTGTATTATTCTATGCTTAAATACAAAATTTCAGTCATCTGAGACCGTTAAAAAAAAATTAATGGTTTACAAAATGTGTGTCGCAAGTATTCCTTGTGAGAGCTAAAGGGCGAGAGCAATCCCCCGTTTATTCGAAAAATCCAAATTCCTGGATGCGCCACTGACTAAAAAAGTTTTTCGAACCTCGTTGCAGCAACTGGTACTGAATTCTTTCCACTTTGTGAATATTTCTTCTTCCTTAACATTTCTCTTTTTTAAACATCCGGTGACTTCACTTATGCATATGTAATTCCAGTTATAAGATTTTAAATTTCATCGGTAACCTTTCTAAGTAAAACGGGATGAGTATTAAAAAAGGAACCCACAATGTCAAGAATATTAGCATTGAATTTCCCCGTATATCCATCGCCGAGAGCGAGCGGTTGGTCGGAATGCGCGACGGCGGACGGTTGAAACACGCACCGTGTCTACGAGGAAAAAACCACATTAAAATTCCAGGAAGGCAATGTGCTGTGGATGCAAAATGAGAATTCTTCACGCAGGAAGTGATGACTTCATTCCCCCGCGATTGCGTCACCGTTCACTTGAGAAAGAACTGCTAACAAACTAAAAGGAAAAGTAAACATTTCCGAGACGGACCAAGAGCACGGCTAGAACTTGAAACCAGCAAAGATCATCATCGCCAACGAAGCCCATCGGATTTCTGCAAGCATGAAACTCAATGTAGTACTTTTAATGTGAAATTGAAAAGATCAAGGCTCTACTTCTTTAACGCTTAGTCTAAAGTGTCCTAAATACAGTTTTTAACATTAAAAATCGTGAAAGAGCAAAACTGTTGACTGCTAGTTTGTTGGGGATGTTTGCAAAATATTTTCGAATATTTTCATCCACTGATTCTTACTAAATCGTAGGAAAACCTGTCGCACACAGAAACAAGGGGGTTGATTGAGCACATGAAATTTCTTAGACATGGAATACCGCTTTGATAAAGAATAATATGGAGGCTAAATCCTTTCCGCTTTCTGTTGATTCTCTGCTAAGGCAACTGTGAGAAAGCATATAATGATTAAGATAAGTTATATCTAATCTGCCTTCTTGCGTTCGACTTCCTATTCCGCTAATTGCTGCTCCGCATGAAACGACTTCATTTTTGCCGTTGCAAAACAGCGAAATGCAAGGATAATGCGAACGACAGTTCCTTGGAGTTATAGGACATCGATTTTGAAACCACAGTAAGCTAAGCAGATTGCTAATGACTTGGGGTATGCGATCCGCCGAAATTTTGGAACTTGATAGTCCTGCCCTGAACAACGAATAAGTTCGAAGATATTTCCTATAAGAAAAAACTCAGATTATTAAACAAAAATATCGCTATAGTTACAACAATAATGGAAATATGCAGTGCTGAAACAGTATTTTTGATAATTATATTAAGTAGTTGAATAGTGAAATTGTAAATTTCTTTAATATTCCCGTTATAAAGTGATCAGAGAGCAAAATATAAGTAAGCATTTTATTCTGATCGTAATAGACCGAACCGAGAGGTTCGAGAAACCGAACAATCCACTCCAGTACAATTTTTTCATTTTATAGCAACCAACTGCGTGATAAACATTTTAACTATTAAAAAGAGACGTTTCAGGCGTGAGTGATATGGTGGAATATCATGATTAATAAAAATTGGCAATTTTTATTAAATTTTAACTTATTGTTCTGAATCTACATACAATGTCCATCATTCTAGCTAAATCAATAATACAGTATATACGAAACAGATTTCCCCGAACACCGGATTATTTGAAGTGATTGGTGCTAACATTATTTCGATATCCTAATAAAAGAGTAATATCTTACAGCATAATCATTCCCGCATCGAAAATATTTATACTATCTCACTAATCTTCACAGCCGTGATCTATCTCAACTTAATTTGCATATAAGCGACTCCATGACCTATGTACTATTCATAAATTAATGAAATTAATATAACTAAAAAGAAATTTAATCGGAGGCGATGGAGTGAGGGTCAATGACCGGTTATGAGTTCGTAATCGAACGGTCACGAGTTCAAAATATGTTCGTCTCGAACGTGCGATGGATATTAATTTAACGAGTGATTATGGAGTGCGGAGGCCTTCACCGTCGCGCCAACATAATAGTTAGTAATAATGCGAAAATAACAATGTTACAACATAACTTTGGGAAAGCTATGGATGAGACACCGGCGTCGCAATAGTTTCCAATGACTGAAAAAATTCTCTTCCACATCGATGAGCAAACATTATCTTTACAGATGACATCATACCTCGCTAGTGATATCGTTTCCCCGTCTCCTAAGCACGTCGAAGATAAACGAGAACAAAAATATTAGAATAATATCTTGCATCATTGCATCCGAAAAGCTCGAAGAGTACGTAGGTTCCGTAGACAATGGGGAGCATGTCGTTTAAGTAGCTCCTGTAGCGATCACACTGATACACCCGAGACCAAAAGGATTGTAAATAGAAAATTTAAAATGAATGGGGAGGGGAACATGTTTAACTGGCGAAAAGAATTTTAGGGTGCCATAACACATTTAGGAAATTAATTTGGGCTGATTTTCCTGGGGAAATAAGGCATAGATGCGATTGGTTTTTAACTGCTGAAGATAATTACTAATTAAGGCGAGTGTGTGAAAAAAGGAAAAAAAATCCTATCTTCAGATTGAATTTGTTCACATGCTATGCGGGACGCCGAGCCATAATAATTCTAAATTCCATCAGTTGGGAATTACTGCCGATGTAACTATCTGTAATGAATGACATTTCTTATGATGTGAAACTGAAAGCGGCCTGTTAGTAGGGAAGGCTATAACGCCCTTTTAAGGTCAAGAGACGGCTGTATGGTGTTAGCAGGACACGTCCTCGAGAGGCATATGGCGCTGCTGGTCCGTCCTCATGAACCGGTAAGGGCATGAAGGGGAAAGAAACGAGAGAAGGTCTGATGGGATGGGGTAAAGAAATGGAGGTCGGCTACGAAATGACTCAGAATCTCCCACTATGGTCCTTTTATGGATGTAAAGCGGTCAAAACATTCGCTGATTACACAATACATCTCAATCGACCTTTCATACCAATTTCTATTCTTGAAACGATTGGACGCCTCGTGAGATGCGCGCAGGCTTACAATTGGTAATGTGTAGTATGCGTACCACATGCATCGAGTAAATCGTCACTGAACTATTTTAAAATGTAATGGACTCACCAGTAATACACTTGAACAATATTTCTTGAGAGTTCAAAATTAACTAAGAGAGCGTATAATTTATGATATTTGAAAACAAACAATACCGGTGTCAAAGCACCATCACCGAAATTCCGTAGCGCCAAGGGGGGGAGAACACCTTAGAGTAATTATTTGTACAAGTTTTTGAAATAATACCATTTGAAAATTTTAAAAAAAGTTCGAAAATTCTGAATTCATTATTGGGAAAGGTAAATCAAAATGATGTTTCGATGTGTGAAATTCCGGCACGTTCAACGGCATTTGGACGAAAATAACCAAGGAATCAACATAAATATATGTACTCGTTCCTGAAATTACTTTATCACATTAACATATTAGCAGATATCTTGAAAATTTAGCATTTCAGTCAAGACCGTAATGACATTAAATTGTGTAATAAATAAATTATCATACAAAAATAACAAACAAGACACGCTGGTATTTGTTTTATTGATTTTAGATAATGACTACGTACATGTCAACTTGTCTGGTCAGAACTGTTGTTTTAAAATGTACAATGTAACAAATTTCGATTAACATTTACTAATATTTCACGTGTTCGCCGAAACCTGTTGCATAGGTGATTATTTTTAGCCTGTTTTCACAGAAGCAAGGTAAATGTCAATGCTAGTGACAAGCAGGTAATCCTTTGGAGCTCGTAGAACATTTTGCGACAGTGACTAAGTTAGTAAACGTAAACAGAAATTCGCGGCAAGGATTGACGAAGGATCATCAAAAATCCTAAATATTTAATTCGATTAGCACAAAATCCTTATATTAACCCAAATTGTAAAATAAATGTAGAGGTTTGTAAATCAGTTATTTGCCCACGTGAAAGAACAAGTAACACAAATTCGACAGGTTTGAAATAATGGGCATGTTGTTCGTAGGTCACTCTCCTTTTAACTAAACGTACCGGTAAATTTTCTAATGCATAAATATATATCTGAAATTTGGTTTACCTTCCTCTGGGCCTCAGCGGCGAAACCGGACTTGGTAGCTCTGTTGGAAGCCATTGCGTCTTTTAAAGTCGACGAACAGGAATGAACAGAAGATGAATAGCACAGTTGAATCTCCACAGTCTCACAAACGCTCGTCGTCGAACTATCTACTAAATTCTGTATGGGCAGTACTTATTGGGCTTCGCCACTTCGGGTGCGGCCTTTCCAGCGTTGTCACGTGGTCGGCAACCCGCAACAGCATTGGCTGGAAATTATGTCAGGGATACATACTCACATCAAAGGAAAAACGATAATATTCTAGCGGCAAATACGAAATATATTTCCCTGAAGACATCAGTATCATGCTGCGGAATATAAATTTAATCGTATTTATTTGTCTTCAAATAAATCTTTACATACATATTGCTTCATCTGACGATATATTTAGTATCAAATTATAATTATTATTCATTTTAGTCGACATACTTAAGAGGAATTATGCTTGAAATTTTAAGTGTAATCATCAACAAATGATGGTTTAATCACGTCCGGAAAAGTGAAATTGACTTTATTAATCACCACACTTTCCAAATTTTTATTAATAACTGCCCTGGAACAATGTTCATGTAAGTCATTCTAGATTTACGCTTTTAATGTCTTCTGAGGAAGTGGTAAACTCATCAGGTCTAGGGGAGTCTCTTAAGTAATATTGAGAGACAGTTTATTTATGAAATTATATTATTTTTCATATGAACAGTAAAAATTTTTCTCAGGGTAAAATGTTATCTTGTATCTTCAAAGGAAAAAAATTAATATTTTTCCCATCACCATCTTTATATAAATTGTATTAATGAAAATATTCATCAATGCCACATGTGAAAGGAATATATTTAAGTGAATTGGTAAAGAAATGGGAAGAAATTTCGTTGTATAAAATTATTTTCGCCCCAACAATTTTCTCATTATCATCGGTATTTAAATTCGTGAAAATGAATCCAGATAATCACAGTATGAGTCATATTATTATCTTACCATCTTCACCCAAATACAGTAGGGTTTACTAGCAAAGACAATCACTATACCAAACGATGTTAAATAGTTTTATGAGTATGGGAAATTCTATATTTTCACTGTTAGTAAACCCAAAATTCCTCTACTCAAATGCTATAATTCTGAATGTCATGCCCTGGCTTCTGCTTCTGATGTCATCAATCCATTCAATGCATTTATTTTTGTTTCCAATGGTCAATATTGAACATATTTGTTCTGTCTTTGACCTATGTACATAATCCAGTTCTGATTGGAAAGTGGCAGGTTAAAATTTAGGCTATATTAGAGAAAATTATCATCCGAAATCTGAATTATGATTTTCACTACAGCAAGCATCAATAAAACCAATGTTAGCTCCAGGAAAATGCATAAACCTTACTCTAAATTAATATATGATCAGCAGATGAAGGTATGATTTGCATGATTTCATGCATCGAAAGAATCACAGGCAATCTTAACCCTGTATCAAAAAATACCAAACTACCAGCTTATTCATCATACACCTAATTCCGTATGCTTACAGTATTTCTAAATTGGTGAAAAGAAGAATAACAGAAGAAGCTCTGTAAGCAATGGTCTCTTCTATTCAGGTGGTCTTTTTTATGCTTCAATATTATCTTTCATTTCAGTCTAATGAAGATATCAGATGACGGCTTCATTATATTTCAGGCTATTGGGCATTCATCAGCTAATTTTCATCATCCTTATACCCCTCATGAGAAAAAACTCTGCTCCAGAAAAGCTTTTTTCCTGTTGAAGACAAGTCTCTCCTTACAGATAAATATCTATCATCAAACTTATTTCGCCAGCTTAGTTGTATATTGGTGCTGTTATAATCATTTCTACAAATAAGCTGGCTAATATAACAATTGTAATTAGTTATTCACAAACTAAAATATAATTAACATTCATACCATGCTATATGGCACAATTAATATATAATCCTATAAGGAAATACTGAATCATATTGTTCTGTGAAAGTTATACACTTCGTGACATTGATTATACATTAGTGTTAGTAATTTAATTTTTTATCACAGGTTAATGTGAAAGCTTTTATTTATCTTATGTCTTTATCGTATTTATCTTATTTATCGTATGACTTACTGACTGCTGTTTTAGTGTTCAAACAAAATCTCAATGATATTATAGTAAATCCATGCATAAATGAATCATTACTCTTTTGCTATCAGCAATTCTATTCTTTAGTAATTCAGTTGATTGCCACATTCGGAATACATTTTCTTTCCATTGAATATTTCACTTGTTTTTAAATATTTTTTGCTCAGTATAAACAGCATCCAAACATGCCATGACTTGTATTCAATAGTTTCTTCATTAAATGAAGAACACAATGTATTTTTCCACTATTATTCATTTAGGTACTGCTAGTTTCAACACTTAGGCATCTTAATCAGGCACAAATTAGTCACATTATGGTCCATTTATATACCATTCTTGTGGGGGAATGGGTGAGTGAGAGAGAGGGGAGGGGGGAAGGATAGGGGGGAAAGAGGAGGGGTTGATGGGATGGAGGAGACAGGTGTTAAGTGTCAGGAAAGGCGATTGCTGAAATGAAGAGGGGTTGTATTGTAGTGTCGAATATCACATTGTGTTTTCTCAGGAGAGGCAAGGAAATGTATGTGATGGAAATGTTTGGATGGTATACCATCCAAAACATTTCTTAATCTGTAGAATAATAATAATAATAGTTATTGTTATAATTGCTTTTAATTAATAAATATTTTACCTTTATTTTTGCAAATTTTCTGGAACAATAGAGTAACTAACTGTTTTGGTAGTTTTAGGGCTGTGCCAGGTGAGATTTGAGGACAGAGGGGGATAATGGAGCAATATGCAAAGTGATATACAGTGGGTCAGCGAGATGTGGGAATGATATTCAACAAAAAGATAGAAAGAAGCGTAGTGTATATAGATTAAGGGGCTGGTAGAATATTGTTAGTAAAAGCAAAAGCTGAACTGACGGACTTGTTCAGTGTTCAGATGTCAAGCAATCATAGGGAGAAATGGACGGGGTATACGATCAATTAGAGGATGCAATGGTAGGTTTTCCTAGGATAAAGCATTTGATAATAATGAAAGGAAACTTGGAGCCAAAATGTAAGATATGGTTGTGAGGTGTGGGACTACGGTTTGGGAACAAGGAATGAACGCGAGAGAAAGCAATAGAGTCCTGGAGAATATTGGGGTCAGTCATAACCAGCACTTGGTTTAAACTTCACAATAGACTCAGATATGCATGAAATTTTTTCCGGATATTCAGAAAGATATTTGTTAGACTGTATTATGGTTAGGCACAAAATTAGGAGTAGAATGATAAATATGCACGATTGCCCGGGAACGGACGTGGATTCAGATCATAATTTAAAATAACGTCTGATTTAAGAGGGTAAAACAGAGAAGACGGTTGAAGAAATGGAATCCTGAAGCATAAACCGAAACGATAAGAACAGAGTATCAGCGAGCAAGAGAAAAAATCATGGCTGAGGAAAGGGAGTTGGATAAAATGAAGAAACACGGAAACTTATCGAAAAGGAGATTTCGAAGGCCGAAAACGAAACTATAAGATCAGTAAATAAGAAAATGACCAGAAAAGCAAGAATTACGGACGGGATGATTAGAAAGATAGACGAGAGAAGGAAACGAAAGAGTGTTAACGCCAAGTTCGGTAGAAGGAAGTATAAAGAGTTGAATAATAAACTGATGCAGGAGACTAATAGGGCGAAGGAAGCATGACGGAAGACGCAGTGCGATGGTATGGAAATTTTACAAAGGATAGGTAAAATTGGTGAGCGGGACAGGAATGTGATAGAACTAATGGGAAGTAAGAATGTGAAATCTTTGCAAACCATCAAAGAAGAGCCAGGAATGTCATTAACCGAATCGGGAAGATTCAGGAGAGATGGAGGGAATATACTCTTATAGAGGAACCACATGATGAAGACATTCGGCCAGCAAGTTAAGACATAGAAAGAGAATGTGACGTAGATGAGGATAGAGTAAGGCACAATTGGTGGCGAGATAGAAAGGATATTACGTGATGTAAATCACACAAGGCCGTGAGTGTAGATAACATTCTCGCGGAACTACTTAAGGGTTTAGGAAAACGTCCGAGAAAGAGTTTTTATGGACAAACTCGTAGCATTTATGAGGAAGAAATGCGGCCAATTTTAGCCAGGTCAGTGTTAGTTCCCATCCCAAAGTAGGGAAAGATAACCGTTGGTGTGGACTATAGAACAATAAGTTTGATTGGAAGTTGAGTGAGGAGGTTGGAAGAGGCTCATTGAAACTTGGATACTTGAACCCCAGTCCCTCGGGATCATAGAAGAATGTATTATAAACTGCCTTGCCTTGCCTTGAGATAAAAAATTTCAATCTTTATAAGATTAAATATTTTTATCTGTAAATCTTAAGTGTTGAACACCACTAGACACTGAATAAACCTAAACTACTGGTAGACGGTTCCAAACAGACTAAAAACAATTAAAAAGCTATTTTAGAAATATTGACTTGCATAACATTTTTCATATTCAGTTAATGTTACATAGTTTGTGATTTATATGTTTCTTTCATAGGGCAGCTCACATTCTCTTAGGCCACTTTCTTCTCTTGGTGAATTGTCTGATGACATTGACAGTAGAGCAGTGTACCCATTCTTCAGCAAATAATATCGATGATTTTTCAGGTTATAGACCGTACATTTTTAGCAATGACTGTAATTTTCATAACCCTGCACCAAGTCCATGCGTCGTCTGACTTAGCCAATCTATACACGTTTTTATTTTAACCCGTCATCTGGTGTTGCACTTGAGCGGTATTCATCTACCGTTGCGCCGACTAAGAGTGTCACGCAAAACATTTTTATGGTTGCGTCACATAGTTGCGCTTGAAAGATTCCGACGGAGGTGCTGTGTTACCGGAAGGGTGTAAATGAAGAATGAAACGGTCTTCCCTACATGATAAAAATTACATGTGCAAAGAAATGAGAGAAAGAACGAGGAAGAGTCTTCAATAGAAAAAAAGGATGCAGTTCATACACATATTTTCCAAAACTATGCATAAATTTCCTCATTGTATCTCACGCAATTATGAATTGGTTTCTATGCAAATTATTACCTCACTTGAAGTCACTTGCACTCCTGAACAGAATTATGCAAAGATGGGAAAGAGTTACTTGGGCTGTTTCACAAGCAGTTTACAAGGTTGTATACTAGGAAATGAATGCATTTTACACACAATATGACAATAGGTTGTTGCTATCGGTTGATGTCAAGAAGTGTAAGAGTAATAAATTCTTTCTTACGTGTAGCTGGTTTCTCGAGTCAACCTTCTTTGCTCTTCGTGAACTTTGTTAAATTGAGTTAGAGGTGAGAGGTCCATCGGTAAATATATTTTCACTATAAAAAATTCAAAATAATTTCTTTATTATGTTGGGTGCTCTGTGCAATGTAAGTACTCGTTCCCTTTTTTAACTAAATTACGGCATTCGTATGATATATTTCCTTCAATCTGCTATTTCCTATGGACTTCTTTGTTCAGATAAGTAAAGAAAAGGTTTTCTCGGAAGTTGCTTGGTTTGCTTGATTTAATACTTGTAAATGCGTTAGCCAGTGAAATAATATTATTTCTAGGTGCGCAATGGCAATATGGTGTTAATGTGTTTGTTATCGTTCCTGTTATTAAATACGATGCTCAGACCATGTAGAGCAATAGCTTGTAGGTATCTGTAAGTGAACTGCTGTGTAAAATCTGGAATCTCTTGAAATTGCTCTTTTAATTCATCTCTTGATCTTAATTATGTTATCGTGGGGAAATGATTGAAGTCATTAAAAACAAATTCGTTTTTTGAATTCCTAATTACCGTCTCGCAATAATGTAGTGGATTCAAACTAACAATGAAAATTTAAGAAGTCAACGTCTATGTTTATAAAAATAGCTGAATAATATGTGTGTATGGCAAAATTAAAGAAGATTAAGGAACCTTTTCATTCATAATATACAAGAAGGTGAGAATCTTAGTCTCTAGGTTTTGATATCAAAGACCAAGAATTGAATGACCAATGTGAATGAAATGGTGCTGAAATTTTCTGAATGTTTGGTTGACTTGCTGCCTTTTAGTATGACAGTACTCGGTTGCAGATGAAATATTACGCATTTCTAAAAGTAAAATATTAATGGTGTGAAATTGATACTTTTGACTAAATGATTATGGATGATTTTAAAGAACACTATAAAAAGCAAAATGATCAATTTCGGAAAATCCTTATTGAAAACGGAGTTGTTATTAAATCAGCTTGTCGGGCCACAGGTAAGAAAATTTATCTATCAGATTGCATGCTCGACATAATGCTCATTTAATTTAAATGACATAATTATCTAACTCAGCCACCCGAGTTTCCTTTCTTAATCATGAATTATATAAATATACTGGAAATTTGTCGGAAGCATTCATAAATTATATCATGTTAAGACAACCAGCTCGTGAAAAAAGAATTCTAAACGTTGCCCAGAGATTTTGATGGAAGGCTGTCTAATCAAAGTCTAATGAACTTTACCTATGGATGTCTTCTGCAATATTGTCGCAATGCGGTTTTGTCGGTAAGCGATTATCTATGAAAAATCGGCCGCAAAGAGAAGATCCGGCGGAATGCATTATAATGGGCGTCTTCGGCGGAATACGAAGTTCATTATGTGAACATGAACATTAAATTAATCGTTGAAGCTGTTTCCGTAATCACTTGAGTAATCGTTTTAATTGCCGCAGAGTGCTAATGGTACGATTTGGTATCAGTCTCAGGAACAACCTAATCACTATCGATCCGTTTTATCAGATATGTGTCTCGCAACCAGCTCGGTTGGTCTTGATTTGAGATCCCACCCCGGTCTTAGACTTTGGGACATAAAATAATTGGCCTCATTCTGTTGTATGATGTAGGTGATGGTCTCCGCCTGCGAAGTGCATTTAATTCTTTTCAAATAAACCGGCATGGAAGAGCAAGTTAGGCCCATGAGTCCATAGCACCCCCCTGTAGAATTTCAGCGCTCTCATTAATTTAGTTACACCATGATTTACTCTGTTGCCCCAGATTATTAAACTTTCCAAGAACATCTGCTTGAACGGAATTTAATCCCTGGAAAGTAAAGAGGGGAAGGAGGATATATATGTCCATGCAATGTTTGATGGTTTCCTTTCCCCACACATTTTTTGTCACTGGCGCGAATGGCGAAGCCTTTTCGAATATATTACTAAGAGAAAATCTCACATTACCCTGTGGGAGTTTCAGGCGATGTTATTCTGATTCCAAAATCCGAAAGAGCGTTTAATATTGAACGAAAAAAGAAATTAATCTAACTAATCAATTTTCCGAGGTCCACGGTTAATGTGCCATGATTCATATACCTAGAATTTTCTATTAATCGTTGAAAAGGAGGTATAATAGATGCTTATAACTCTAGAATGACGGAACCATCTGAAAAGTTTATTAGAATTTTAAGGTTTTTCATAAGTATCCCGTTCCTTTTTTTTAGTCATATGTGAATTTTTCAGTAGTCGATAGTTTCTGAATCATTATTTTCATCTTTTATCCTAGGTGTTCATATATATATGGTTGACTACGTAAATCAACGAATCACATTGGAAACGAAATCAAATCCTGAGTCCACTGTGGAGAAATATCAATGGGAGATTGGTAGGCTAATAGTTAACTGCTAAAAGATAACGAAATAATGCTGAATTCCGCCCAGTGGTAACCATTAAACTTAGTTATTTTTTATCCCTTTTATCCTATTTTGAAATATATCGGCACATGATTGAGAAAATCGCTTAATTTATTTGCCGACTGTAACCTAACTGCATTCTTAACTATAGTTGAGAATAGCTCTACATGTCCAACTAATAAATTATATGTCAAGATGTAATTTTAGCGACAGTACGAACTCTGCATGCATGTAAGTACATTGCCGCTGGTTCAATATTGTGCATCTACAAGAAATTCTGAGACGCCTGAAATTTTGTAATGAATAGGAATGTATTGATCTTGATAAAGACGTCGGTTATACCCGCTTTGATCCGTCGGTTAACTCATCTTCCCAAGGCAAAAGTGTAAGTAAAACCGAGATATGATAACCTGGAGCTTATGCGCGTCCATACGCAGTCAACTAAATAGGTGGAAAGGAAACACGCCTGGCCCTCGGGTGGCATAAATCACTTTTACATCGCTTCCGCCCAACTGGATGAAACCGTCAGACGTGACTACACAGACACGGCATTATTGTGACCCATGATATCACTGATTTCGCTGCTTATTTACTTGTCCCCTAACCTTGGGCTCGAGAGTTGGATGGGAGGGGATGGGCGACCGCCGCCAAGAGAGGAAACCGGCAGTTATATGGCTGAGAGGGTGGAGAACGATGGCATACCGGAGCGACCGACGCAGAGAGTGCGCCGCAAAATTGGAGCCGTAGACGGGAATCGGTTAGTTAGACCACCTGGCCATTTTAGAGAAGTTTATGGATACATTTAGAGAATCCTCTTCAAAATCCAGTTGGAGTAGTAATAAGTACAAACGCACACACATCTGTAAATACTTTACACACGTACGGACGCGTATACCTACATGCGTACCAATGCAATAAATTGAGAATGCAGTCACCGTTTGGCTATCGTCTGCCATAACTTGCTCTATTCTTGGATGCACAAAGCTCGAATAGACAGGGGTCGTATTCAATAATGTGTCTAATTTAACATTTAGAATGTTTGGAAGTCAATATTGAGAGATGACTTTTCGAACTTCCGACATTACGTCTGATTTGTGCTCTGTTTATGGATTTTTCTGACCAAACATCCTCATGACATAAGCGAAAATCATACCGACATGTTTATTCAGATATTGTTACGTCAGGTACCTGTTTAAAGAACCTTCATGAAAATGGCTGCAAACAAGCAATCTGTCAATTCATATCATCTAATTATGGGCAATTTTCATAGGTATTCTCTAAATGGAGAGTAATATGCCTACTGCTGCTTTTTTCGGGTAGCAACCATCAGTTGTTCGGTTACTTCCATCAGCTATTTATTATTAAGGATAGAAAGCATTTGATTTATTTTTAAGTCGCGCTCTTGGGATAGCAGACTGAAACAGGAAATGAATTGAACAATTGTTAAAGTTTCATCGTTATCGGTCGATAAAAGTGTAAAGAATATGATTATCGTTTTTTTCACTTCTTGATTTCCTACCTCCAAGTAAATTAAAATGATTAAAGTGTAAATAATAATATGGATATAATTTAAGCAACGTGAGAAATTGGTATAGTGCCATAAAAATCACGGCACTTATTACTGAATAATTGAGAGAAATTACAATCAGGACGTTTTTGCCTGTTTTGTAGATTTCGAAAAAGCGTTTGATAGAGTGGATTGGGAAAAATTAATGCGTGTATTACAGAAAATAGGAATGGATTGGAGGGACAGGAGACTGATCCGCAACCTGTACATGTCTCAGACTGCTCAGGTGCGAGTGGGGAACGGAGAGTCCGGATGGGCAGTGTTAGGAAGAGGTGTAAGGCAGGGTTGCCCATTGTCACCGGTACTGTTCAACGTATATGTAGAGGAAATGATTAAAGAGGCATGGGAAGAACTGGAGGTAGGAATGAAAGTCGGAGGGGAATTCGTAAAATCGGTTAGGTTTGCTGATGACCAAGCATTGGTTGCTCAGTCAGCCAAGGGGTTGCAAGCATTGTTGAGTGAATTGGAGGTTCAGTGCGATAAATATGGGATGAGAATCAATATTAGTAAAACAAAGGTTATGCGATTTTCCAGAAAGAAAAAGGCTAAGCTAAATATTAAAATAGGCGGGGAAAAAATAGAGCAGGTAGAACAGTTTACATATCTCGGAAGTGTTTTGGACCAACACGGTCAAAGTGGTAGGGACGTAAGGAGAAGAATTGCGCTAGGCAAGGAGGCTTTCTCAAGGAGGAGGGAGTTGATGACGGGGACGTTGAGTAGGGATGTTAAGACAAGACTCGTAAAAACTCTGATATGGAGCGTAGCTATGTACGGCGCGGAAACGTGGTCGCTGAAGCAGGAGGATAGACGCAGATTGGAGGCTTTTGAAATGTGGGTGTGGAGAAGAATGGAGAAGGTGAAATGGACCGAAAGGAAAACAAATGAGGAAGTACTAGAAATGGTGGGGGAGGAGAGGGGTTTGTTGAGAGAAATCCTATGGAGGCAGGAGAAATGGATGAAAGGCGTATTGAGCGGTGGTGGAATGTTGAAGCGGGTGATAGAGGGGAGAATGTTGGGCAAGCGAGGTAGGGGTAGGAACAGGATAGGGTTGTTGGACGGGATGAAGGGAGGAAAGAAGTACACCGAGATGAAGAGGGACCTGACATAGATTAGTTTGCTAGGTGGGGAGTCACAAAATGTTTATTTGATAGTTGTGTCCATCCAAAAACCTACCTTAACCGGTAGATTACCTAATAATAATAATTGAGAAATTATTATGATATTATTGCTATAAGTATCTTGAGAGCCTATTCACCACACTATCTTGCACTTAGCCGTAATTTAATCAGGATAAATTTATGCTTTTCAACGCACTTTTTTAATTTGGAATGAACGTTTTGATTGACAGGCGGATCACCGATAGCCGCGGCGCATACCGTGTTAAATGGAAAGGCAGTGCTGTCCGACCAAGTCATCGGCGACGACCGATTTCCCAACGGAGTACCGTGGAGTAAGTCTGAAAAACTGAATCCGAACAACGGGGCCTGGAATGGCGGGTGGATGCTCAGGCCCCCCGCGTTTCTGGACCATGAAAGCGGGGGTGCTGCGGCGTGATGGAGAGAGAGAGAGAGAGTGCGATGGAGGGAAACATTCCTCCCGCCATTTCGTAAGAAAAGGCGCCTTGTGCGCTTCTCGGCGACCGTGCGCCATTACTCTGTAGGGCTTTCACCCCCGCTTCGGTCTCTCCCTCCCCGCCCTCCAGCCCGAAAAAATTTTCCCGTGGATTTCGGCGGATGAGGACGGGTATGAGGGACTATGGGGAGAGGTAGGGGAAGAGAGAGAGAGAGTGTGTGTGTGGGAGAGGCTTGAGTCGCGGGAGGAGACGGCTGCGCTGGAGGGGCTGGAAGGAGCGGGAGGTGGGGAGCGGAGGAGGGTGCGGCGCGCTGGAAGAAAGAACGTCTTTTAACCATGTTGTGTGCTTCAGTCATTTAGCCCTGAGCGAGTGCGTGGCCTCAAAATACTGGGGAGCACATGCAATGAGAGTGCAGTTAATGAGCGTACTAACTGTCGGATAAACCCTATGTGGAAGAACAAGTAGACTGGGGCACCGGGAAATGGGTCCGTCCTCGGTCGACGAGTTAGTATGCCCACTCTCTGGGTGATATCTTCCGGATGAGACTGACACGAATAATGACACTAATGAAGGAAAGTTTTCAATGGAGACTACTATAAAAATCTCATCTTCGCCATGTGGTTTTTCTCTTTATTGCCAATCGAGCTTAGCCATAATCCCTAAAAGACTTGGTACATTTAAGTCAAGTCTCATGAGTTAATATTCTACTTTAATTCTACTTAAAGGATGTCCTCGCATCAAAACTAAACATGTATCAAAAAATTCATTTAATCTCAAACGAAAAAGTATTCAAACTGGGTCAATTAAATAGCCTTTAATTAGGTAGTTTACGCACCTTGATAATATTTGTTTCCATTCCAAAATGAAGAATTAAAGAAACTTCCTGCTTTGACAACCTGCGTTATTTTTAGTTTCTCCGCTGATTTTCTTTGTGCAATCAGGGTTAATTAAAACTATGCAGGCATTGCACAGATACAGAGTCAAGAGTGTCTTATTTTTTCAGCGCTTTCACCCTTGTTTGGTGTGATTTCAGAGAATATTGCAATTTTATGTATGAATTCTATAAAACAACTTTTTGTGCTCAGTGGGCAACATTTCTACGTGGTCTGAGTGTGATATCCAATTGGGCGTAACGCGATATTAGTAATCCTGCAAGATGGCTTCTTTTATGTTTGTAAACTTTCTTGACTTTTGGCTGAGTAATGAGTGATTTAAAATGCGATACGCTATTTATGTATGTCAATTTATGATATTTCATCCATTGGAATTATTTACAAAAGGGACGATGATTATAAAGCGAAACTCCATACTTTCATTAAATACTTGACAGCTGACGCAGAAAATCCAATATAAGGTGATTTAATGTCAGTAAATGTAATATCAGTATCATACCTAATTTACAATTCATTGATTGTTAAATTTAGCTGTTGGTTACGAAGCTATATACGTTATATTTAGGTGTATGCGTCATTTTTAATTGATTTTTTAATCGTATTATTTTCATTTGCACTTCCCTTACTTTTAATGAGAAAACTCATTCATGTTTTTTCCCTAAGTTAACACAAAATTGAGCTATTTTAGAATGACAAAACATTTTTTCAATTTGCATTGTATTTTCTCTGCTGCCACCACAGCCGAAAATCGATATTTAATATCTGCGCTACAAATTACTTATTATTCTTTGATGTGGATAAAGCGGTACCGCAATATAAAAATTATCGAGAAATTACATAGACACCATGGAGCTTGAGTTCCGTGTAAACTACCTCTATGGAAAAGCACCCTATCTCTGCAATTTCTGGGCTATTGTTCTTTTACTTTCATTTCCACGTAGGTCACGCCGAAACGTTAATTTCTCAAAAAATAATGCCTTTTCCAAATAATGTGGCTTTTAAAAGCTCTCCTGAAATAAGCATCATGAAAGGGAATAGTACATCAAATTGTTTTCTTTTCTGGACATGCGGGGTCTGTGGAAAATTGATGAAATTAGAACCAGTTAGCGCTCGAAGCTGTATTGACGCACGTACTAGGTTTCTAGGTCACGCATCAACTCACTCTTGTTTTTCAGGGTCGCGCGCCAGGTCAGTGCTGTGCTTACCAGTGATTTCCCAAAACAACGCCTGTCTAGGGATACTGGAGTTGTACAGGGAGGAGGAGGATGACCCATTCACCGTGGTAAGTGATATCTCCCACTACTCTCTGCATGTAAAATCACCGCAGCCGCATTAATTTGTAATTCATTTGTGGAAAATATCAACACCTTAAGAGACAGCGAAGTATTGGTGGCACGTATTTCTTCCTTCCCCCTCCAAATACCTCAATTTCCCCTCCCACCTCAACCCCAATGACCAAACTGCAAGGATCGATGTCCACCGTGCTTTTTGCCACACAACTACACTTTTCCTACGCAGAACTCTCGTTCTACATTTGATAAACTCTTGAGAATCCGATGTCATGGTTTCCTTTGACCATGAATCAATTTATCAAAAGTCAAAACTACCTACCCAATAAAAATATTTGGATCTGTCTTACCTTTTTCAATTACATTTCATCTCAATTTGAAAATAGAGATTTTGTGATGTACGATAGGTGTGATTTGCCCATGCTGTACCGAAGTGTCTGCTACTTCGCTGACTAGAATAGAGCGAGATCCTATTTTAAGTACGCTACACCTTTCAAAAGGTACTCCACAAGGGATTTATTCCACATCATATCCTCAGGTAATTGAACAAATGTCAATATTATTCTAGATTCAACAATTCCAATTTTTCACCGTAGTTCTGGTTTTTATATTTTTATGTCAATGCCCGAAAGATGCCATGTTGTGTCATTGAACGGAGAGAGCTACAAAAATTTAAGTTCCCCGGAGTATGATTAAATAAACAAAGCATAGTTATAATATGTTATCCTTCATTCTTAATTCTGTGGGAAATATGAACGGAAAGCGTCTTGGTTTTAATGCTGGATCCTCCCTAAAGGATTTATCTTGGCTATGAGTTATTAGTCGCTCAGTTGTTAAGCAAAATTTAAGGTTTTTCTTAAGAGTGCCGAACGCCGAGTTTCTACATCGACGGGTTCGAGTCAGTTCATTCCAAACCGATGACGTTCTCGGCCAGGCGTCTTCCATATATGGCGTTAGTCCTACGGGATGATTGCGCTGACGTCAATTGCACACAACTTATTTAGAATGCATTTCGCTCTGGGTCCTTTGTGGATAGATAACGCGGGTGTTAAGGAACTTCCCGGCATCTCCCAGAATAAAGAGCTTTGATTGGGGTTAATTGAAGAAAGCGATTCGAGATATCTTGGTATGAGTATGCAGTACTCTAGAGAAGTGCCTTTAAAATGCTGTGAACCTCTGATGCAGTCCAATAAAATCCTCGGGAAACGTGGACTGGAAAAATGGGAAGAGAATCAACATCTCGAATATTCTTTCCACCTCGCTCTGTTTTTTAGCCAATTTCTCAAAGTTAAAATTCAATTTAAAGGTCTCCAAAACAATCATGCATATAAAAAAGACTGTGATCGTGGGTATTTCGCGTCCATAGTGAAAATAAGTTAAGTAATTTTTCATAATTTCCCACGATGCGCTCCACTATACCGTAGCATATTCCATGGTGTAGCATTATATTTCCATATATTTATGTGGAAATGGATGTACAATGAAGGGAAATGCGTCGTTCTGCTGTCCAATAAAAGTTTGGACGTAATAACTCTAGGCTTATTTTCTTCTTGGAAATCATAAATACGCCTACGAAATATATGATGTAAAGGGTGCATGTGGTAAACGTGAAAACATTTATTTCAAAAAGAAAATTCTTCGTGGAAAAATAATACGAATAAACTTACAATCAACTTTTAGCTTCAAGAAACTGGATGCCTATTTTTCGACGGAAAGCCAATCTCGAAGAAAATACCGACTGGACTCTTGGAGTCGTTTCATTCCTCTCTCCGAGAAATGTCTGGAATCTACATCACGATGACTCTTGCCAAAGATAGAATTTGCAATCCCGGAGGCGTTCGACCGTTGGAATATTATCCGACGCGAAGGCGAAGGCCCCGGACGCAGATGTCCGATCCGATGGTGAATCACACTCGTGGACCACTCTTCCAACGGTAGTCTTAATAAGGCCGCTCTCTTCAAGTGAGTCCTCACACGTTCTCCCCTCCCCCCCCTTTCCTCCCTTTCCCTCCCCTGCGGGCTGTGCCAAGGCATGTCTGCCGATTGGTGAACGAACGTAAAGGACTTTCCCTCGCCTCTCGATCCCCACACCCGCGTGGGTGGGGGAGCGGGGGCCTGAACGGGCTCGCGACGAGCCGCCGTCGCGTCGGCGGGACACGCCAGTTCGGTGTGAAGATTGCCAAGTCCTTCAGGTGAAAGCCATTATTTATACCATTTTTCCCTTTCGACGGGTTCACACGGAGAAACCACGTCTCTCAGCTCAGTTCAGTTCCATGGTAATACCGACACATGTATCGGCTGTGCCATGACCGGTCCGATATCTGTGTCCGGCCGACGTTAAAATCTGGTTGTATTGGAGGGGGAAAAAGGGGAGGAGGGAGGGTGATACCCCAGGGAGGCTCGTCACTCAAAATATTTCCGTCGTTCAAGGTTTTTTTGCCAAAAAACCAGTCCCTCTTGTTTAGTCATCTTCGGCGGATTATAATGAAACCGTGGAGGTTGTATGGAAATATTCGTCAGGAAATAATACACGGATGTGCCACAGCACAACTATTTCACTGAATTTGGACCTATCTCTAAACTGCTTATTATTCTAGTAGTAAATATTTTTCACTGCCACCAAATATCACATCTGGATCTCGACCATTTCGTCGAATGCTCTAAAAAGTCTTCGCACGTATTGCGCTCCGATGAGCTGTTGAAAAGATGAATGACTCCATGTCATTCAAAAAGAAATCAAGGGAAACATTTCGCGTTTAGATTCTCCGAAATATTGTTTACAACGTGTACGTCTATTTTAGAGGGAAAGAATTAGAAACTAGGTGGTTCATTTGTGTTTTCCTGTAAATTGTTGCTATTTTTATATGCTGTTCTGCTTGTTCAAAGGTTGTTACCAAATGAGTGCTACAACTTGGTTTCATCGTTTGACCCTATTTTTTTCAGTAAATAATCCGACTTCAATTCACGGGATCAGTACACAAATATTTTCGTAAAGTAAACTAGAAGTGGAATTTTCGAGAAACGAAAGCTTGCTTATTGATGTGGATCTAGGTAAAGAGGACTCATCCCCCAGGGAAGCTATATTAAAGGCTCTCGAGACATAGAGGAAACATTGGTAGAGCTAAATGAAATGATATGTCTGCCTAGAAATTAAATTTTTGGATTTTAATATCACCGGGAAAGCAATACGTTTCCATAAAGTTATCGTTCCATCAGCAGAGAACGTAGAGCTCTGATCACAATCAGAAGAAGTTAATCAGATATTCCTCGACTCGTCTTCAAATGGTCTTTGAAATAAAACTTCTTTATATTTTCTATCTTTACTGTTGCTTATTGAAATATTTCGTTGAAACTTGATTCCAATGAAATTTTTTCAACTTTTTGTCTCTATTGAACGAGTATTTTTTTATCTTACGACTTCGTTTGGTACTAGAGTGTTTACCCTTTCTTAAAATCCTAAACCGCTCAATGAAAAAATACAATTCGCTAACATCCCAAGTATGAGGAGACATTTCAATGAATCAGCAAATGTTGGTTCATACGAGGTCACAAGCCTAAGCGGCTATGGCTCTGGTTATTAAAAGCCAGTCGTCGTAGGAGGTCAGAGTCCGTCTCTCTTCTCCAATCAAGGCAAGTTTGAATCCGCTAAAGCTTTCGACTCTGTCACGTCCTTCTGCAGTCACCTTCACCTCTTGGGCCACCAGTACTAGTTTTTCGATGAGTCACGACTTCTCGTGACTCGCTCAAAATCCGTATTAATTTTATCCTGAATTCTAGTTTTGTTTTGGGGAAAAATAATTCGCCGACAAATGCGTCTCCACGGGACTATCAAAAACAAAGAAACGTTTATAAACAACGTTTGTGAATTAAAAAGAATTAACCTAAGCCAACGTATTTCGCGTAATCATACACCAACAGGTAGGTGTTTTCCATCGGTAACTTCCCACTCGCTACCCTTTTTTCAATTACGTTCGGTTTCTGAGTTTCTGATAGGATACCAGGGAAAAGAAAAAGTAGTGGGACATGATCTATAATTATAATCATACTATATCAGCAAAAACACAGTTTAATTCTTAGTGTAATGGTAAACGCTGAGTTTATGAATTTTTATAAACACCAAGATTTGAATTAGATGGCGGATAAAGGAAAGATTACGACAAACGGCAATAAAGGTTTTTTAAATATTTGTTTAAAATTTTGTTATTACATTCTATACGTCAAGAAACTTGTATTGGGAAACAAGTTCTGGCCCAAAAGTAGTAGGACTGAGTAGTTAAAAAATATGTATTTCCAGAATTGATACATTCACTCAAAAATCTTCGAACTAGCACCCTTTTGTGTAAAAACCACTGCCAGCGGGTTTTCCACGCCTCGTACGCCTCCTGGAAGGCGGCCCACGGAATGTTACCGAACTCCCTCGTCACGGCTTATTGTAACGCTTCCACCGAGCCGTGGTTGCGCCCTTTCAGTACGGATTTGAGGCGGGGGAAGAGGAAGAAGTTTAGCGGAGCATTATCTGAAAATTTTTGATCCTCACTCACATGGTCGAGAAGTTCTTGGCAGATCCGCGTGTGAGTTTCCTTTTGTTCGTCCGAGAGCACTCGCGGCACCAACGTTGCACACACCTTTCTCGTGCTCATTTTTTCGCTCACAAGTCGATGTACATCACTTTTATTGATGCCAAGTTCATCAGAAACCATGCGAACACTTAATCTACGATTCCTATGATCCATTAACTCTAGTAAGATTTTCATCACTTTTTGAGGTCGAAGGGGGTCCTGAAAGTTTGGCTTCTTCAAGATCTTTTCTACCCTCCCGAAACAACTTGTGCCCCTAAAAACACCCGATCTACTCATGGCGTTATCACCATAAGCTGCATTGAGCATGTCATGAATCTTTTTCCTGGTTTTGCCCAGTTTCACGCAAAATTTTAGGGCGTAGCGCTGTTCCAATAACCGGTTATTGACGGGGGCGTAACGAGGTAACGTGGTAGAGGCTTCGCAAACGAACGATCATCACTCCACATCCGCAAATGCTGGGAGCCAAATGCCACTGGCCTCCAATCTTTCCTGAGACTTCTCTCCCTCGAACCCATCCAGAGAAACCGCCGCCCGTCCGTCTGGGAAAAAACAAGTCCTACTACCTCTGGAACAGACGTTGTATACAGCTTTGGAGATTTTAATTTTTACACTGTCGTCATCACAAAACAATTGTGTGATATGTATTAATTGTGCCAGTTTTTTCTCGAAGACCTTCATGCTATTTTCTTGTCAGAGATGCTCAGACCAGGTTTTTTTTAATATATTTAATTAACACACCCACGTCTTCCGTTCACTCGCGGCGGCTTCTTCGAGTAATAGTCGAACTACGAGTAGTATAAAAAGAGCACTTTTTTCTGAAATTATTCATCAGGAGAGTTCCACCATGCTTTTGATGGAACAATCATTTGCAGGAAAATCAATATGCGTTGCTCTATTAAACGAATTTGCCATTCTTTTCGCATTTATGTAGATATTTTTATTAAATGGCAGCATTTAGGAAAAAAGGTATTTTATATTTTCTTTCAAATTCGCGGATGTCTAGGGGAAGAAGTCGGAGGCGTTCTAAATACTAGGGTATCTTCTCATCCCCCCCCTTTAGTTATTGATCTTGGAAGGGGTCGGCGAGATTCTTTCCTCACCCCCTCGTCCCCGTGAAGCCTAGTGGGTAATGAAATCATACACGTTTGCGGATCTTCATTGACCACTTTTTCACTTGCTATGTACATATGTGTAGCGACATAGTCATTTTCAATTAACTTGTAATTTGTAATGTTCGTAATTGAATGGAAATGTTTTTTTATTAATTAAATTTTGTAAAATTGAGTTTCAATCGTAAAAATATACCTTTATTGAAATGACCTATTTCATGCCATCGTTGACTCATGATCAACGTTTCCCATGAAGAAAACTAATAAGATTATCTATTTCTCAATTGCCACGGAACCTTCACCATTTAGACGTTCATGAAACGAGGCAATACAGTACTTTTGTTTTGTGTAATTCTTTTATTTACTCTTCTCCAGATTGTCTTATTTTTGTGAACCCGGAAAGAAAAGAAAATGTTTCTGTTTTGATACTCGTCAAATATTGGAAAACCGCCATGCCGTCGTTCAGATCAGGCTCGTTCTTGTACGAGGGTCATCCGGAAAGTAGTACCCGTTCGTGCCGCATGAAGTGCTGACGACGCGAGTAGCCGCTGGACGAGGTCAGATAGCTTCAGTGGCTTGTCTGCCTTCTCTGAGCCAAGTTGCGTGACGCTAGCATTGCCTGTGTTGTTTCTGTGATTGTTTACAATGTTTAAAAAAATTGAGAACGCCGCCAGTTGTGAAGTGAGGGCAGTGATTAAATTCCTCAATGCAAGAAACGTTCGCCCATGTGATATTCATCGCCAATTAAAGGAGGTGTATGGAGACAATGTAATGGACGAGTCGTCTGTTCGGCGGTGGTGTCGCAACTTCAACATGGGGAGGGGGAACACACACGACGATGAGCGTTCGGGGAGACCGTCTGTCATTACAGACCAACTGGTGAGCTCAGTTGACGAATTCGTGAGGAACGATCGGCGCGTCACAATTGATGACATCTGTGAGCATTTTCCCAATGTTTCTCGAACAATTGTTCATGAAATTGTTAAACACCATCTGCATTATGCAAAAATTTGTGCAAGATGGGTCCCTCGCATACTTACAGATGAGCACAAAACCAAGCGTATGGCTGCAGCACTGACGTTTTTGGGACGTTATTCTGATGAAGGAGACTCTTTCTTGACTCGCATAATTACTGGTGACGAAACATGGGTTTGTTATGCATCACCTGAGAGTAAACGACAGTCAATGGAGTGGCATCATGCTCATTCACCAAACAAACCAAAAAAATTCAAGACAGTTCTGTCCACCAGGAAACTCATGGCAACCATTTTCTGGGATCGACGAGGTGTATTGCTTATTGATTTTATGGCCCGTGGAGACACTATTAATGCCAATGCGTATTGTGAAACATTAAAGAAATTACGGCGGGCAATACAAAATCGGCGGCGAGGTCTATTGTCTACTGGTGTCATTCTCGTTCATGACAATGCTAGGCCTCATGCAGCTGGGATAACACACAAACTTTTGCAGCAATTCAAATGGGAGACTTTCGACCATCCACCGTATAGCCCGGACTTGGCCCCTTCAGATTTTCATCTCTTTACAAAGCTTAAAGACTTTTTGGCAGGAAAAAGATTTGACAGCGATGAAGAACTTAAAGAAGGAGTGACCCTGTATCTCAATGAGCTGGCGGCGAAGGACTATGCAGCAGGAATACAGAAACTTGTCACACGTTATGACAAATGCCTTAATTTGCTTGGAGATTATGTTGAGAAGTAGTTTAAAGTATCCTCTTTCAAATAAAATTTTTTATGTTTGTTAATATTTACTTTTGTGTCTTTATTTCACGAACGGGTACTACTTTCCGGATGACCCTCGTATAATCACCGTTTCGTAGTATCTAATTTGTTTTGATTCAATCCTTTCGTTCCTCAAATATTTCTTTCCTTCAAATTCGCAAAGTTACAAGCATTTCTAAAGATAGAAGTTCATGTAATGAACAGTTACAACTATGGAATATTTAACTAGGGAAGAATTAAGGAGAGGGAAATCGGAGAATATTAGATGAGAAAATGGGTAATATTCTCTTAATGGGATCAGAGCAAAGGTCAATTACTCGGCGGCTTATCGAGGACAGGTAAACGTATTATTTTGGTCCATGCGGGAGTATGACGCCGCGATTATACCTCTCTCTTCTGAAACCGTAGAGTGATGCGTTTCTTTTAATATTTTCTGGTTTATTTATGTTTCAGGACGATTTGTCGGTCGCAAATGTAATACTGGGATGGATGTGCACATATTTGTCACACTCTTGTCTTGACGATGGCTCTTGGCAAAGTAATGAGAAATTACTGAAAATACACGAAGAAGTATTGAAAGAGATGATGGCATCCATGAGAGGAGGTATATCCGGAGATGACATTATTTGCCGAATATTGGTGGGTAAATATTTAATTAATTACTTTTACATGTATATTTTCTTTAAGTAGTTAACAAATCCTTCTGCAACTGATCTGAAATGAGTGACTTCAATTAAAAAATTACTTCAACACTAGGGCATTAGTCTTTTAATCGGATTCGTTCAGTCCAAAATTATAAGTTAGTACATGCCATTTTGTTAGAAATTATGTCTTTTGTAATATAATTTCCAATTTTTGATACGCGATTAGAATTTGGATCTCAAGACATTTTATTACACATCGCAGATGAATTTCATTGAAAATAAAAGTCGAAAAGGCTATCAATTGCATTACTTGAATCTGATTGTTTTACTGTGGTTTACCATTACATGGCAACTTCACGATTCTTTTGACATGGCAAACAATTCTTCATCACCGACCGAAATGGTCATATTACGCACGCCAAATGATTCAAACCATTAATTGTTCATTTGACGTAATATTTAATATGTGCAACTAGTAAAGAATCCTTAATATTGGCAAAGTATAGTGGTAGAGGTTCGACTTTTCAGAGCATTAACTTTTTGAGTACAGATGGTAAATGCTCCATTTGAATTAGCGTGACAATGCCAACAAACTTGAAAGTCATTCCCAACCCAGGAATGATTAGCATCCCATGTGGCGCGAGCGAGTCAGAATCAGTCGTTCAGAAATATATATATATATATATATATATATATATATATATATATATATATATATATATATATATATATATATGCATATTTTATATCCCTCTTACTTTGATTATGTGTCGAACCAGAATGTTTTCAAACGTTTGTCCTTTTTTTATAACCGCGACAACGGATTATTAAATTGCGCATGTTATTATTCAAACCAGTATGTCTTAATGTTTTCACCATTATATAAAAAATTGATTTGGCATTCTAGAATAATACTTCCCAGATACGACTGCAATGGATTCGTAACCTGCCTTTTCATTGAAATATCCTCCATCCTCCTAGACATTAACTTGACCGTCCTGTCATTATTAACAGGAAAAGATAAAACGCAGCTTGAATGCCGATTACATTTGTTTCTGCGAGTTCGAGGGTGAAAGCAGAGAGGATAAACCGGAGACCTGCTATTTTTATGATGATGGCGTTAATATTTGCGGTGAACGGTTAATAACTAAGAAAAGCTGCAAATTTCCGTGAGTATTTTTCGGTTGTGGTTTATAAAAAATAGTACACATAGTTTGGACTGTATCTAGCGCTATATCCTCTCACTGGCTCGACAACAATTGCAGTTGGTATGATTTTTATGCGGTATACAGTCTATAGAAAAAGATAAGACGGTAGAATTTAGAGTATTTTTTTGCAAATTCTCTCTAAATAAACAGCGAGACAATCGGAGTCATAATTTCGATACGTTTACGACATTAATATTTGTAATTACTTCATTTGTTGTCAAGCTAAGTAACTCTATCGTCCTCGCCCCCCTTTTTCCAATATTGCCCATCCGCTTAAACGTGCAATTGACTCAGCTGCGAACTCTTACCAAAGCAATGGGCACTCAAAATCATTATCTCAAGCTTGCTGTGACGTCAGTCATAAGCACGTTTAGATAAGGATTTTCCTCCTAGGATTAGAGGTACGGGCTTTTCTTTTAGTTTGGTTGAAACGTTTCCCCACTCCAAAGGTTATATCAGAACAGTCTCTTGGATTTATAGCGATAGATTATATCAGTTAGTTTTTTTAGGAAATGAATTGACTGCTTTTATTTCTGGACGAAGGTCTTCTTGTTTGTAACTTATAAATATTGTAATAAATTCGTTATACTCGCAATTTCTCCAGTGTCTGCAAGTTTTCTTTTGTAATATTTCATATAACATGTAATACCGAAGGAACTTAATAGTAACATTTACAGTTACGCGATATAAAGAGTACGATTTCACTTTTGTCAATCAAGACAGTCGCATTAAATTCCTAAAGCGGTAGGGTTCCAAGTAATCTTAAAAGGCTGATGCCTCTTAAGGTCTTACGGTTACGGCCAAGGTTCTTTATCTGCCTTATAATTTTTAATGCCCCTATAATCTATTATCAGGCCTACTGTATGCCAAAACACAAGTGATGAGCTTTTAAAATAATCTATTCGCTAGGTTTTCGGTGGAATAATTGCATTTTATTTAAACATGAGAAAATTAAAACTGTCTTAATTATTAGTGCATTTATGGTCAAGTCCATCGACGACCGTCCCACACTCCAGTCATCCGATAAAATAATAAAACTGTTATCTCAGCACATATTTGGTTCAGCTAGCATGCGCGCTATCCACCAGAATAACCGGTTGGGTATTATTATCCAGGCGTGAGTACTTCGTGTGAGGTTTTAATGCCGTCGTTTAACTTTCACCAAAGCTGCAGCGTCGCCGCGAGGCGAGAATGGGTGCTCAGAATTCCTTCCATCCAGACGAGTAAAAAGTGCGGGTACCCGTAAGGATGAAGATCACCATTTGGTTCGGGGCTGAAGCGACGAGAACGTTCTCTACTTTTTGAAGAAAAAATACAATATTTTAATGATTTTTTGTGATAAAATCAATAAATAAATACGATAGGGCACACCAATGAAATACGCAGCTTCAGTAGAAAACTAAATATATTGTTTCAGAATAATCGTTTTTAATATTAAAATTCAAAGCCAGGCTGATGATGCTCTATCTCTTTTCCAGCACGCATGTGTTTACGCTTTGGCAAACAAGGTTTTTAGATTATTTTTTTATTGAATTGGTTTTTGAAGTGCTCCGATAAGGGGTCATATCAAGCGGTATAATTCCCTCACGAAAGTGTAATTAAGATTAATTCAAAATTCTGAGGTGGGACTCAAAACGATGGCATTCGTTCCAGCCGGCGAGAAGTAGCATCAAGCTAATTGCGACGGCATTTAACTTAGAACAAGGGCAAATAAAAGCCGTGATAAACTGTTTAATTTTGAAAAAATCCTGTATTCATTCAGGAATCAAGATTTGACAGTCCAAGAAGACCACTAATCTACGGCAGTGACGGAAAAGGAAAGGAGTTATGTAGGGCTCTAAGTCTTCACTCCAACAAATGGGAGTTGAAGGAGAAAGTGGACTTGTTTGGAAGAAGGGCAAATACGAAAATGCACACCGAACGTTTGTTTTTGTAGCGTGAAGAACCTGTTGTTTGCATTTTTTTCGCTATGCGTTATTACCGTAAAGTGTTGTTTCCTCCGTATCATGATTAAAACGTGTGGATGCGAGCAAAACTTCAGGCTCATATTCCCAACCACCCTAAAATTATACATGAGGTTGGTTGTCCTAAGAACGGGGATTACCCGAGACGAAATTGATCGTGGAAACCAGAACTATTAACACATGACAGTTTTTCCACCAGCCGTCATTTGTTTTCTGTAAGTTCTTTTTCCGCAGTTGAAACTCAACGTAATTGTAATCATAATTTCAGTCGCAGTTAGTGCTGTTCCAAAGCAATGTTGAACTTGATTGGTAAAAAAAAGATAGTGAATTGTCGAATTCGCAGAGTTCATATAAAAAAATCGAAAATGGGCGAAGTTCATTAATGTAAAATTTAAGTGTGCCCCTTGCCTTTTTTTTTGGACTCAACGACAAAATAAGTCATTTCACACCATACTTTCCCTGAAGCTTTCATCTGAGGTCAATTTACTGTAGCGTTCAACAGATTAATGAACGTCACAAATAAGAAAAACATCAAAACCTCAATGAGGGAGTTGTGAAACGTCTGTTTTTTACCTGAGGTCTCTAAATAGATTCATCCACTTGACAACTTCTCTCTCACAGCAGATCCAGCTATATAGTAGAGAGTTTAATAGGGTAGTATAAATCGTCGCTTCCTTATGTAGAAATGGGTTTTCACCTCTTCCCTCTTATTAGTACCAAAGCGAAATTTTTTGTTTGCCTCGCGCAGATTATCGTAAGCTAATCTGCACGAGGCAAAGCATCCACTTTCCTAAAATCATATTATTTTTAGTGACAGGTTATTTAGTTATTGCATTTATCTAGTCCTCTTCTAGTACTGAGTGTCTATTCTGATTTTCGAAACGGCGCCTCCTACTGCACTCCACTTCAACATTTACAGTCATACACAATTCAGTTCAGCTCCAACCCATGGTCTCGCTCATTCCTATGTCGAAGGGAGAACAGCTTATTGCATTTATCACAGGGGTGGCGTTCATGGATAGTGATTGAGTGGTACAACTAAAGTATTGTAATGTGCTCAGAGGTTTGGATCACATTGGGAAATATTTGGTACGCAATTAGGAAGAATAGGATACTAACTGGTGTCAAAAGTGGGTAAATTTTGAGTGAGAAAATGATTTCTGACGATTGATGTGATTGTGAACCTGTATTATCTGGTATGCAAGTTACTAGGATGCTGATTATGGATGGCAAATTCCGCGTAATGATAGAGTTATTTATAAGGAAATATCTAGCTTTGTAGGAGAGTTAAGACTGTACGAGATGTTTAAGTGTTGGCACAAAATAGGCGCCAGCATTAGGTGACAAATCTGAAAATCGAAAATCCAGTGCAATTAGGAAATCACTCATCTTGACATCTGGATGACCATAAATAAATAACTTCTTATTTAATAACTTCTGCGCCCATTTAAAAGAAACGAATTGTAATGACTTTTCGCTAGGCGTTTAATGAATGTCTAAATTGTAATTGAAAAAATTCCCGTTTTCATTTGATAATAACTCATGAAACTGTACGTGATCGAGTTAAATATCTCCATCTTAGCGAAGCGTGTCGAGGCGTGCGTACGTGTCGAGAGGAACATGTCACATACGACATGAACTTGGGTCTCACAGAGTGCGTAATGCCGATCTTGAATCTTTTCACAATGGTCTATTGTTTCGGGTGCCCTAAATTTTAAAATCATGAAGTGTAAAGAATATACTTGTTTAATGTAAATGCCCTCCAGTTATGTATATCGTGACGCGGTGCGGAATTAATAATAATTTCACGGCCCCTATCGTGGCGATTAAGGAAATATATTTACTATGTATTCATTTTTATTGCCATACTTTATGTTTTAGCTTAATCAGTTCAGAATGATTATACTTGCTTTTTTAATTGTCTACTCTTAGAGATAGTTTCACTTGTGAGCTGACCGTAATTCTATGCCTGCTTACATGTTTTCCCATAGGTTTACAAAAGAATTAAACCCAATTTGGAGCGCAGTGGAAGACGGAAAAGTTATCAACTTACGATACCCTTTTCAGGATAGCACCTTTGTCAAAATTTCAAACTTTTACAACGGCATGGCAACCAACTCTTTACTTACCTATCCTGTCTCAGCTCAAGACTCTGTCAGAGGTAATCATTTCCGATTAAAACATCTTCTTCAATCACCTTAGGTATAAATCAGTGACAGATTTTTTTATAGAAAAATAAATATACATACATAATTACCATAAATACAGTAATAAACCCGAAAGTCGGTTTGGTAGGTGATGTTGGAGTTCACCCAGTATTAAGCACAACGGTGTGTAACTCCGTGCTCTACGAGTATAACTATCACTCCAGTAATCCCCGCTATTTCTGTGTCAGAGGTCACTGATTTATGGATACTTATGGATTTCCTACTGCCCCTACCCCTGCTCTTCCATCTCATTCCGCATGGACATAAAACACCTATCTTTCCTCTTTCCATATCTCGCTTTATATTCTATAATTTACCTGTTCATAGTTTCTACTGCAACAAATTAGGTCTTCTTCTTCTGCATCTTCTGTTTTGCTGGTGTCGGTTATGCTTTGCAAGGTTTTCATGAGATGACGACCGCATAAGCCTTGACTTTCCCGCTGCGACTTTCCCGGGCGCGACACAAGGCTCATTGGGCCGAGTCCCGTAATTACCAGGACTGATACTCTATACTTTCCATCATAAAGTCTTGGGAATAATAATTGAGCTGGTTTCCCGTTGCCTTCGTCAATAGTTTTTTAACGTGATTCCATCACTCAATGGCCGCACCACTGAGGTCAGACGCCTCCCCTCCCTCGAAACTATCCAGAGAAACCGCTGCCCGCCCGTACATCTGGGAAAAAAAAGTCCTACTACCTTTAGGACAAACCTTGTACTTCGCATTCCATTGCAAGTATGAAACTCCGCTGAACAGATGTGTTTGTGCGTACCACCATTGGTTCGATGAAATTTTTGGCATCTATGTCTCAAGCTCACCACACTCGGGAGACATACGCCTTTCGGTTATGAAGTATAAATGCAAAAGAACTGGTGATCAAACGGTTGATACCTATTATATCTTTAATACTTTTCTCCAATTAATTAGCACTCTTAGAAGGTTTAGTGTGGGCTCCTTATTTCCGGTATTTCTAAAACTTGCATCCTCGGCAGTGCAAATGTCGAAGAATTTTTATTTTTTTTTCAACTGTTTGATGGAAAATGTTTCACAAAGCTTATTTTCTAATTTCATAAAATTTATCTTAGGTGTTGTAACTGTTGTAAACAAAGTTAACGGACCTTGTTTTTCATCTAATGACGAAATAATTTGTGATATATGGGCGAAGTGCCTCGCGGTGATATGTTATTTCCTTTTCAAGAAAGCCAGTTTAGAAGATATGGTATGTATTTTATAATTAAAATACCAATTTATTGGATATTGGTTGCTCAATTTTCCTAAAACTCTGGCTTTATATTTGTGAAAACAAATGTCCAGGACTCCAAAAGCGCGGCAATGGAAAAAATGCTCATTTTGAATTTGAAGCCAAATGACAGCACCATAGAGAAAACCTTAGACTCATATCGGCAATTGCAAATACCAAATGATTTTTTTAGGTAGGTAAATTTCGATACGCGATTTAACGGTGCTTGATGATGAGTCCTTTTTTTGTTAGCGCTTTACAGCCTCATATTTTTTTACAGTTTCGCGTGGTTTCCTTGGGATGATAATAAAATGCATTTGATGACTATTCAAATGCTGAAAGACACGCTGGATCCCCAATTGGCTACCAATGTTCCACTCATCGTTGAGTTTGTACTGACTGTACTCAACTCTTACCGTACGCTACCGTACCATAATTTTCAGCATGCCGTGGTGGTCACGCATTGTGCCTACATCATCCTGAAGACGAATCCGAACTTATTCGACCAAATTGAGGTTAAGTAGCAGGTTTTCATTAAATTAGGTAATCTACCGTTTAAGGTAGGTTTTTGGATGGACACAACTATCAAATAAATATTTTCTAACTCCAAACAAAACCCAATCCAGCAACCTACCCTACATCAGGTCTATCTTCATCTCTGTGTACCTTTTTCCTCCCTTCATCCCGTTCTACATCCCTATTAGTCTCCTGTCCCTCCAATCCATTCCTATTTTCTTCAATACACGCATTAGTTTTTCCCCAATTCACTCTATCAAACGCTTTTTCGAAATCTACGAAACAGGCAAATACGTCCTGATTGTATTCTATATTCCCCTCGATTAAAGATCTCATTACTGCAATGGCATCACGCGTACCTCTCCCCTTCCTAAACCCAAACTGATCATCCCCTAAGTAATCATTTGCCTTACTCTCTATCCTTTTGTTGATGATCCTGAGACTAACTTTAACTGCGTGGGATATCAAGCTTATTGTTCTGTAATCCTCACGTGATGCAGCCTTTACCTTTTTCGGAATAGGAACTAACACTGATCTCACAAAATCTTCCGGCCAGATTCCTTCCTCATAGATACTACGAATCAATCCATATAGTCTTCTTCCCGCATTTTCCTTATCATTTCAATAGTTCCACAGGAATGCTGTCTACCCCCACGGCCTTATTTGGTTTCATCTCCCTTAATGCCCTTTCTATTTTATCGTAAAGTATGCCTGGACCTAAGCTATCTTCTTCTACGTCATGTTCCTATTCTATGTCTAACCTTGTTGGCCTAAGTTCTTTACCATACAGTGTTTCCATCTCTCTTGAATCTTTTCTGGTTCAACTATTATCTTACCCCACTTATCTTTAACTGTTAGCACAGATCTTGCCTTTTTATTTCCCGATAATAACTTAACCTGCTGTAGAGCGCACCAATTTTACCCTTCCTCTGTAAACTTTCCATATTCTCGCATTGCGTTTTCCACCACTCTTTTTTTGCTTTATTTAAAGCCCTTCTCAATTTATTGTTTAACTCTTTGTATTTCTGACTTTTAATAATCAAACCACTTTACTTTTCCACATAAACTTCCAAGTAAAGTAAAAGTAAAGTGGTTTGATTATTAAAAGTCAGTATGAAGATTTTCCACCAAGTTACGCCAGAAACTGTTTTATTTTATTTTCTTTGTATTTCATTTTGCCGAACTAACTTAATATTACTATGTTTACATTCTTCCATCTTCTTCTCTCATCCATCTTTGCAATCATCTCATCCGTGACCCATGGTTTCCTTATCCTTTTCCTGTTCCAACGGTTCCTCTAGTGTCTTTTGCGGCTTTCGATATCTTTTTTTGATACATTCCCATTTTTCTTTGATAGTACTCAGCTCTTTACCATCTATGGTTTTCTCTACAGCCTGCTGATACTCCTTCCTCGTTAATCCATTTAATGCTTCTACGTTCCATTTCCTAACCCGCCGCCCTTGCCTTATCTTCTTGAAACGGACGTTACATTTCATAACAACTAAATTGTGGTCAGAGTCCGCATCTGCTCCCGGGAAACTGTGCGAATTTATCACACTGTTCCTAAACATGTGCCTAACCATAATATAATCTATCTGATACCTTTCTGAGACACCTGACATTTTCCACGTATACCTACGCCTTTTGTGGTGGCGTCTAAACCATGTGTTGGTGATGACTAACCCCTGTCTCCTGCAGAACTCAATTGCTTTCTTCCCGCGGTCATTACTCGTGCCTAAACCGTAGTCCTCCACCTCATCACCATCTCTTCCTTCGCCTACCGTCGCATTCCAATCCCCCATCACTATCAAATGTTTCCCTGCAGGAACACACGCGATTATATCCTCTAACTCATCGCACATCCTATCGAATTCTTCCTCCTTATGCTTGCTTGGTGGCATGTGTACCTGAACAATGACCAAGTTCGTCGGTTCTGCTTTAATCTCTACGAGTAAGGTTCTATCCGTTGCTTGCTCTTTGTTGACTACACTTCTTCCTACCCATTTATTTAATATTACGGCAACCCCTCGTTGGCTCTCGTCCCCGCCGCTGTATATTATTCTATAATTATCACTCCAGTAATTCCCGCTATCCTTCCATCTCACCTCGCAAAGACCTAAAACATATATACTACCTCTTTCCATCTCTCGCTTAATATTCTCTAATTTGCCTGTCCTCAACATTGTCCTGACGTTCCATGTTCCTATTCTAACTGCTTTCATCTTCTTCTGCGTGTTCTGTCCTACTGCTCTTATTTTTCTTTCCCTGCAAGGGTTTCATTGGATGACGACCGCGGAAGCCTTGCCTCCCCCGCTGCCGGGAATGACACACGGCCCCTTGGGCCGAGTCCCGCAGTTGCCAGGACTCAATTTCTCTCTTACGTCCATCATTTTGCTTGGTAATAATAATTGAAGTGGTTTCTCGATGCCTTCCTCAATATTGTTTTCAACGTGACACCATCACTTAAAGGCCGCCCCACTTAGGTCAGACGCCTTTGCAGCCGCCTCACTGAGGAACAGACACTGCGTGGACTACCTATCGTCTGGCTCCTAGCCTTCGACCTATCTGGCATGGGTGACCCTATCAGGAGCAATTATTATTCCTCCCACCAGCACCAATTCGGTGCAGGGACCAATTTGTCCCCGAGGCAATATTCGAACCCTTGATCTTTAGGTTAGCAATGAGTATGCAGCCGGATTTACCCAGTCGGTAAATGCATGTATAGAAATCCTAGAAAATTTAATTCCTGGCTTCCTCTTTCAATGAATAGGTCAGCGCGATTATGGTATCAGCTATTTGTCATGATTCGGACCATCTTGGAATGACCAACTCTTTTCTGGTGACCACTAATCATGCGCTTTCCAAACTCTACGAGAAATCTCAACTCGAAAATCGCCATTATTACTTAGCGGCACAGTTGATTCAGGTAAGTTCTAGGTTTTACAGAGGTATGCCATGATTGCAAACTATGGTCGACGGTTTTTTTCAGGACAGTGTCGTCAAAGTAGTTAACATGGTACTGAAATTATCTTTCAGCTATCTTAGATGGTGCTTTTCACTATTAATTACTAATCAATGATAACTTATAATTGAAAATTTCGAGGACGTACCCTTTGAGATTACCCTAACAATAATTTATGAAGGTGTGAATGACACCACTTTGAATTACCACTAGATTAGAAGAGTATGACAATAACTACTTTAAAATTCCCCTATTCTACAATGAAATATCGATCGAATAATTATGATTATATCACCGAGGGTAGTCCTACGAACCTGGGAATTTTGGAATATATGTAAAGAAAAAATAATGGATAGTAACTCTCTACTGTCTTTATTGTATTTCTCTGATGCTTCATGCTCAAAAATCCTTGACAGCCATTATGAGAATAAACTGAGAAAAACCCTTCTGTCATGGTAATTACACGAAAAAACAGTTCTGCAGCTTACAAGTAACATTTCTTGTGTTTACCACTCTACTATTGGTTGATTCTAATCGAAAATGGCAATTACTAGCTAGAATCACCTTCGGGCGAAGCGTAAGTCTTACTGACTGTAAGGGGAAGCATATTTTTTCATAATTCAAAACGACTGGTTCGAAGGAAGGGGCGGAAGACAAAAATTGGGGGCGACCACTGAATTTATATTAATCTGATACCTGGCGTACCTTTAGCAAGGCCTTGGAGTGGTATAATTTAGCACTAAAAGCTCATTTCTAATCAACTATTTGGGAGATGATTGATGGCTGGCTAGATACTGGGGCCTCCCTCTCTCGATTTCTCACGATGTCCCGGTAGAGGGCTTTCACTTCTTCCTTACTTCGATGCGGACGAAAGTATCGCTTCCTTCACACACACGCGTATGCCTAAAATTAGACTGAAATCTTTTATGACGTTTAAGAATCAGCCACAAAATAATGCTCCTTCATCTAGCTCTAATGTCCTCATGGCATTTCATTGACCCGTTTTGTGAAGTGCATTATGCATGTATATTTCTTTTGAATAATATTTTTTCGTACACCCTATGGGAGGGGCGAATAATTTTACAGGTAAGAAAATCAGATATCGTAAATCGGTACCAAGTTTATAAGGTAATGCAGGATAAATTCCGGAAAACCGGTCCAAATAAGGGTTCCACAGTCTGTTTTCATTGAATTAATGTAGCTTCGCTTTTTGATTTTCATCACCTAAAATAACTCAATATGGAGTAGCTGGCCGTAATATTAAAAAGTCCCGTGAAGTCGTTGTGGTATCATTGTGGGAAATCATAACGTATGTAAAATAAATCACAGACATTGTGTTGAGTTTTGATCAGTGGTCAATTATTTTTTCATGTCACTCCGTATAATAAGGAAATGTTTTCACGACAAATTAATGACTATCCCAATTTAAAGAAGAATAAAGTGGTGTTTTGGAAGTTTCCGCAAAACAGACTGCTATGCGCTACTTAACGTGGACGGATTCAAAGTGGACCGGATACAGAGCGGGCGGCATGTCACTCACTACCTGGGCGGCAGTGACCCTGATGATTTTAATTGCTGTTCATGCTGTTCCAATGCACCTTGCTGAAGTCGCCCGTAGCCGTTATAAAGCATGACTTAACGACGAGTAAGGGGGAATACAGAGTCAAAGAGGGCCTCTGTCATATCCTAGTAAGCGATGTCATTGCTGTATTTTTCACCGATTATTGCTCTACTCTTATTTATATACTACGTACTAACTAAAAGTATAAATGACAATACAGAATGACATAATGTAAAAAATATTAATGTAAAATGACATTAATAGAATAGGAAATCAAATGTCTAGAATTTCAAATGTCAGTAACAGATTTGACATTTGGTCACTTCATTGGCAATGCTTTTCCTTTTCATAAATTTTTGTGTGGGAAATCGCCACTCCTGAAATGGACCCTTCCGTCAATTCATCCGTCCATGTCGCCCACTATGACATTATTTTATATGTGCTGATAACGTTTATTTCTTATGTAATTTTTAAAACATCTTCCGTAAAATGAAATACCGGGCAACTAAATTATATTTTTCTTAAAATGTTCTTTGATAAGTTATATTGACTAATACGCCTTCACCGCAGCTCACTTTCGTTTCACGAGCATTATCCCGTGCGCAATTCCTTGAAAATACGAGAAATTATTAGTGGTATGAAATATCCTCAACCACCCTTTTGTATGCGCTCCCTCGTGGAGTAGTTGAATTTTTATTGAAATTTATGGTCAGTCCGGAAAGTCTGCTTGAAAGAAAACTTGCGAAACTGGACCAAGTAAGCTTTGAGAAGCAGGTTTGCTACCCGACATTGGCACCGGCATGCTTCAAGTCTCCAGCTTACGAATTGGCGTGATTGACTTCATGTTTTCTCGGATGCATAATTTTTTGTCACCCTTTAGCCATAGGCCATGTATCTCGCACTGTGAGAAAACACTACGATTGCCTTTCCTCACTTCCAAGTTCTTTTGACTCCCGCAAACGTTAGTATAAAAAATGTAGAACCCCAACACCGTTGAACCAAACATTTTACCAAATATAGACATAATAGCGATGCCCATCAAATCTAAACCTGAACTACATAGTGTGCCCGCGTGTATCATATTCATTATTCAAATTTCGCTAATAATTTTAAGACCCGTGTATCAGAAGAAATGCTACCACGCTTTCTGAACTAATCAAACTTCTTTCTATTCGAGATCTGATTGAGAAAAATATTTTGTTGTGCAATGCTAAAATAACTTCAAATTAAACTCGTTTTTTTATATTGTAGTCATTTTTCTAATTCAAAGGTCGATCGCAATATCATTTCCGTGCCGAGGGACCCCAATGAGTCTTACGTTGGATAACCGAGAGCAGAGCGAAATTAATTGGCCACCATTTAATATTTTCCGTTTCAGTTCTGGTTTTGTTTTATGATGTCATGTGTTCACGATGACTGCTTGAGGCCATGACCTTTTTTTTACTCTGTTACATAATTTCCTGCTTTGTTAATTACATTTCGCTGAGGATTATGTACGCTCACTTATATGTCAAAATATCTTCTTTCTGCCTAATCAGATGGATACTCAAATGCCTGTGCTAGATTTTTCAAGTTCTAGGTTACGTTTTGCACTATGATTTCGTCATACAATTTCATATTTGGTTGTAAATATTCACATCAATATGAAGGGTTTACCAATGACTTAAGGAATGGTGTAAATAATGAATCAGTAAATAAACTCCGGCTAAACCGGCAGCCCGCGGATCCCTTTTAGATAGCCTTGATCCAGTTGAAACACTAAAATCGCATTTAAGTAGGCCACGACAAGTAACGTAAGAGTTTCAATACCATAAAGGGCCATGGGTCCATGGAGAGCCGCCCCGGTTGCCGATGTCTTTCTTTCCAGTACAACCAATAGTTTCAATTCATTCCTTTACCATTGTCACTGCGTGCTTTGTAACGTTTGCCATCAAATTACTGTTAATGCCCAAATGGGGATGTCGACCATAGTTCTTTATGAACGAAAGAGCTCTCTTTATGGAAAATCCACATATCAACCACACGTTTTATCCTCTCTTGGTAGGAAGTGGGACTGTTCCAGCACTTGAAGTCCGCCGAGTACGGGAGATTAATGGATGAGATTAAGTATAACATCATTTCGACGGATTTAGCCGTTTTCTTGGAGAGAAGGAGAACCATTATGAACAACATGAAGCGGAATGCATCACAGCTCAATGTTGAGCAAAGCAGGTGCTTTGTTCCTTTTCCCTCAAAATCAATTTCGCGACGACACCTATTCTTGGAGTATATCTCAGTCATTTGATGTTTTTAGGTAATAGGAAAACTTAAATTCAGCCCATGAATAGTATATTTTAATTGTATTTTTTCATGTTTAGGTTGCTAATGAAAAGTATCTTGATGACTGCATGTGATTTGTCGGCAAACTGTAAACCATTTCCAGTCGTGAAGGAAGTAATGGATAAGCTGTGCGAGGAATATTATTTGCAGGTTTGATAGTTGCAGTATAAACAACAAGGCGTTGAAGGGTCTCAAATTTGGCAAACTTTATGCCAAGCAAAAAATTGTAACGATCTTAATTTTGTCTTATTTTCATCGAATCCCAAAAAATAGGGGGATAAAGAAAAGGAGCTTGGTCTTTGCCCGGTTGGAATAATGAATCGAGATCTGCATTCGAGGCTGCCAGAGGAGGAGGTCAATTTTTATTCCGCTATAGTACTTCCATGCTACAGTCTATTGACGACACTTATTCCCAACACAGAGCCACTTTATGACGGATGCCTGTACGTATTCTCATTTTATAAGACTTTTTTTCTGAGAGTTCACCCATAACTATTGAGGTGGCGAAAATAAGTTTAGGTAGAATATAGGTTTCATAAAATATTTCGATCTCAAATTTAGACTCTAATTAACTCCAGAATTGATCTTACTGGTTGAAAACAGACAGTATTTATTATGATTATTTGTTTTGTAAAAGTAACAGAATTTTTTCGGATCTTAAATCCTGCGATGACGGAATAAAAAAGGGTAAATGAGAATTGTTTCAAATGCTAAGAACGCTAAACGGTCTTTCGGCCCTTCCTAGTTTCCTCTCAACTTCCGCCTATGATTTTGAGTACGAAATTTTCATTACGAGATTCGCATTTACTTGGGTTATCGAATGGTGTAGTCCATTTTGATACCCCTCGGATCCAACACTGGTCTCTTTGGACGAGTTTGATGCAATATCATACCCTCAGAAATCGAAGTGTTTAAACGGGAATGCGAAGAACTCTACGCTATTGAGACCTTGATAGACCCTAAGACCCGTCGCCCGTAATGAAGACGAAGAGGTCCCTGTTGCTTCCTTATGGTTTTTAAGTTGTTTTATGTTTGTGGGGAGCGTCCATCTTACCTTGTCAGATCATTCTTTTATAACGGCTCTCTTTGCACCCCCATTCTCCATCCCATTGGCGGGAATAAGTTTTTTTTGTCGTTCTTTCTTCCTCGAGACTGCCGTTATCTTTCCCCTTCCCCTCCTACGAATGTCTTCTCTCGGTCTAGTAGAAAGAGTATGTGCAACGATGTAAAATCTTACAGCAGATTGTAAAAGGATTTAAATTGTCCCTGGCGATATGAGAGGTGCTATATTTAGAACTAATTGGGTCTAACGGTTAAGATAAGTATAAGATATATAGTTGATTTCATTTTTATTGACGTTTGGAAGGGCGTTATCTGACTCTCAATAAAGATTGATGAACTTAGTGGGAAGTTTCCCGAGTATGACTTTTCAGAAAGCGTTCTTCTTTTTGCGTTATATCGAGATCTCCTCACGGCATTGTAAAAGTAAACTTTTGCAGGAATGATACTTAACATAGGCTCCATAATCGGTTTATACTTTCCTTGAAGAGTGTGTAAATACTTGCTCCCTAAATCTTCGGCACCAATGAAAATACTTTTTTAATCCAAAAAAAGTAGGCGTTCCTAGGCAAAGTCAAATTAATTGAAGGAATAATAATTTCTATGTAGGCGTATAGATATAAATGACTAGTTAGGGAAGGTGATAATTTGTAGCATCACCAAATTCAGTGAAAGAAAGTATGATTCAGTCAGAGCGTTGACTGTTTTATAAATTGCTTTTGCACAACTGTTGATATTGAAATGACAAATTGCCCGATTATATTTTTGAAAATGTTCACGCTGCGTTTTTACATTGAAGCAATCTTGAACGGATTATTCGATTCAGTCTAGTTTAAACAAATTTGATTTTTGGAGCAAATGAAATGTGAGACCAAAAATGTGTATGAAATATGACATAATAAACGGGATATTAGAGATTAGTTTAAAATGTGCAATTGTTAGAAAATATCAAAATGTTATACTATATAATGCTGGAAGAAGAGATGGCTAATTGTCTCTGGATGATATTTGTTACGTAGTACTTCCATACTGGGGAAAGCCGAAAATGATGAAGCGTAATGAGAGAAAGTGCAATGATGATAATAATAATCAAGAGATTCATCTCAGATTTAATTAACTATTGTAGTCGGGAGCCAAGTCTTCTAGGCAATATTCAGAATGCGAGGTAATAAATTCAACATTGACGGAGACGTCTGACAAATTCCCCATGGCCATGGTTCTACTAATACAGTAGGACCATTAGTAGTTCCAAGCCCATGGTCATGATTTCGAATTTCCTTAATTCCAGGTTTTTCTCAGAACACATTCAGAGGGATTTTCAGCCGGAGGGTTTAGTTCCTTCCAAAACAGGATGATCAAATGTCCAAGTTTCCGTGGGTTTATCGCATTTCACCCAAGTGTGACGAATTTTTTCTCCTGGCCATTAATTTCCCGGTCTATTTTTATAATTGGGGTGATTTGCAAAGCAGGTTTTCCTCGTCTATACATACTTGCTTTGGAAGCTGGAAGGAATCAATGTTTTTCAATCTAACACCATATTGGTAGCATACAATCTGATATGGAAACTTTGAAAAAAAAACGATGTTTTAGGCCCTATAAATATCGTCGATGTGATATAAAGCATCATTTTGTTTCACAAAGGTAGGTTCGCTTATTTCCGACACTGAGAATACCGCTATGAGCCCTGAGAATGCATGTTTTGTTGTCCCACCCTAATTTGAGATTGAGAAGGTTGGCATATACTATGCAAAAATAAATAGCAATACTTCTTAACATTAATTTGAACTATGAATAACAATATCCGTGCACATTTTTGTCTGATATTATTGTTCCATGGGGTGCAACCTAAAAAGCAAGAAATATCTTGGATATTACTTGCTTTTCTTAGCTTAATTCATGTCTATCTAAGCCTTAATACTCGAAATACTCTATGCCATCACCTCGAAATATTTTGTACAGAAGGTCGATTGAAAATGGAATATCGCAAAGCCTTAAAAGCTAGAATGTATTGTTATGCATAATGTAGTGGCATAGTTTTATTACGAATGTACGTCACTTATTTGAAATAAAATACCGTTCAATTAGATTATGTAACTTGCCAAAATATTTTTTTAAAGGCAGAATCTGAAAGTACTACAACGCAAAAACACCCATGTCATAATGACTAGAAAATTATTTTTATTCTTACTCTCATGAATTGTGGCTGTTAGCCAGATAAATGGTAGTGGAGTTGTCTCACTTCTTTAAAATGGGATAAAGCGATTATTTGCTCATAGTAAAGGTAATCCAAGACAAATATGTTCTCAGATATCCTTAATCTAGTCTCAGGTCACAATGCATACTTCCTGTAGCATATCCAAACATACCACTGTTATAGTAATCAATGAAGAGGCTTCAGTGTATGATTAGTTCTTACTTCGAAACTTTTGCAGTCACACTATCTTCTTGTCATCAAATTCGCAATATGTTCGTGGTAACTTTTTTATCACTGTGCTGATGAAACAGAGGAAACTCAGGAAAGGGCCAGCGTAAAATATTTCTAAAGTGACGCAAGATGTTCTTTTCCTGTTTTAATTTTTGTATCATTGTCTCATTTTCGAAAAGCAAAGCTTACAGTATGTGGCAACTTGAAATGGAGAAGAAAAATCAACCCATGTGGAGGGTGAAAGAGAGTTACGAAATCATAGAATAATTGACCTGCATGGAGTGTTTATTATCTATGGGAAGCAATAGCACTAGATCAACGCATTTCTTCAGTGAAAATTAATTTCTCTCGTTCATCAGGTTTCATATTGATTGTGAAGTATTTTTTAATAAAATCAATTGTTTTGTCACACACTTAGAATTTAAAATATGTTACGTCGTTCTTCAGCCTTCTGTTATCTTCATTGCTCTTTGAAGAAGTCATAAAAATGTCCCTTGAGGTACTGGCAACTAAACAATTTGGGCATCAACCTTTCTAGAAATATTGGGCTTGTATATTTCAATCATTTGAACAGTGTACAACGGTTTGAAGTTTTAAATAAAATATCAATAATTTATTTCCCTGTTTTTATTTCAGTTTACATTTGACTTTTTCTGGCGATGATGATCAATGCGAATAATTGTGAGAGTAGACATTCTTCATTTGGTTTTCTTGCAGGTCCATTGTCATGGCAAAGAAAATGTTTATGGACATTTCTATTATCTTTGGATGCATACATAGCACATTGGGTAAAATATTGTGATCACGAATAATCTCTATTTTGTATTTTTACTTAGAGTTAACTAAAGTTTCACCCTAATCCAGCTCGCCGTAAGTAATACGTTATATGGGTATTGTTTACTTACCTACCTATTTCATTAATTTTCTCGATTGAAAATGTTTTGGATACTGAAGTTCATATGTACTTGGAGAAAAATTTTCCTTCAAATTTAGCATTCCTAATTTTTGCCCTGCACTAATCGTTTTGGAAATATTTTGTTTCATTTATCAGAGGCGTCCACGGAGAGGATAACAGGCGTAGTTCCGCATGACGTCATCTGTCTTATTTCACCCCCCCTCCATACTCCATCTCGCACTGTCGGACCTCTCACCCATCCGGTGTGACCTAATCCGGTGGAAGAGCCGCTTTGCACAGCTTAGCTAGCATGGAAGTGCATTTTCCTTGCATACTAAACTGTAACTGTTTAACTCCCCTAGAGAATGAAGTGGTTAGAGAAACAGCTCTAAACCAAGGAGAGGGTAGTTCACCAGAAGCATGAAAGTTCATGGTCTACATAAAGAAAAAATACTCAATACTGCTCAAGGAACGAATATGCACAGTCAGATTTTCGACCTGGCATACTAAAAGAAATCGAAAAAATGAGAGAATCAAAGCTAAAAAGATCGTTTATAACTGCCTATTTCGTAGTTTATTTGTGGAAACTAACTATTGTTATCCCTGGTTGACAAATGTATATTCCTCCTTGCAGAATTTGTCCAATTTCTTGTATTTATTCTTGATCCACGACTGAACCTCTGAACCTAGGCACCTGGGGGGGGGTGAAGTTGAGATGCTCCTCCCTCCACTTCCTACTTCCTAAGTACCATCCAACTTGTATCACCGAGAACCACTGACTTGCGACATTAATCCCTGATTAAGAAATTTTCTTCGCAGCCCGCAAGGTCTTCAGAGTTATACTACCCCGATCTCTCTCATATCCTTTTTCATAATCATCAACATCTGCCACCCATCCTTTTCTCCTTTCTCTTCGTCTTCCTTCCTCTTCATCTGATTACGTTCCCCTCTACAGTTCCTACCTGCCACACGTGTCACTTTCTACATCCCTCCTATGGGCATCACGTCACTCTATCATATGATTCCATGTGAGGATAATAACTATTGAACTTTCAAAGCAAACTGCCTTCCCGTTAGGGTTTAAGTGCAACTCATACATAGACCACCAAAAGTAGTATTGAATATTATCTAATATGATAAAGTATTTTTTGATGAAATTGACCTATCAAAATTCTTAAATGTAGTTTAATAATGGAATCTTGAAAATGTTTCCGTTTTTACAAGCACTTTATCTTGCAACTCTATTTGAAAGAATGAGAGTCACCTCATTGATGATTACTCCCATTTTAATTTAATATTTATTATTATTCTCTTGCTCACGGGAGGAGCAAATAATCAATATTGTCCATTTTATTGTCCACAAGTGTTATATAGGGAACTAGTATTCTTAATTAACTAATTCATCAAACTACTATCACAGTAGCAGTCAAATTTATATTATGCTTATCCACAACCAGAAAATAATACAATAAAAAATCAGGGAAAAGGTGGCTGATATACCCTACAGAGGTAGCAAATTATGTTCGTGTGTAATCCGTCGAAGAAGATCATGATTGCGGATTTGCTGCAGAAGGCACAGCAATCATTTCCTCCCAGAACTCTTGAAATATGCCTCTACATGTAAGCATGAAATATTTTTCTGTTAGATACATATGTTAAATTCATTCGAAAATTCAAAAATCATTCAAATCCAACTTTTCAAACATTTTGAAACAATTTTAATCTGTACGTGTCACTTGCGAACATTTTGCCTAAAACAAAACCAGGAAAACGTTTTATGATGAAAAACTAAGGAAATATAGATAGTATTCCTGAGAAAGAAGAAAATGTAGACGTTTCCACATAATGCACCAGATAAACTGCCCAATCCCTGATGAAGTTTGTTTTTCCCTCCTACAAAAAAATTGAATTTTGGATTTGAACGAAAGTGATCATTTCATGGTCGTGGTCTAAATAAAACGTTCATGGCGGACAATAGAAAAGAAAGAATTGTTTGTAATGATAATCTGTAAAGTACTTAAAATTTAGTCATTCGGATATAAAGGAGGGTGAACGAATCTGATTGTTTTGAAAATTTCTAAACAATTATTTTAAATTTGCGCGGAAATTGGCGGGAAGCAGAACGTTTTAACTAGAAATGCAATGAAGGAAAATAAACAACCTAAATTAAACAAAGTCAATCCTGCGTGCCTTTTATTGTGTTATTTGGTTTTACAAAAATTAATAATAAATTCTGTGACAGCTTTTTACCTAAATAATGTCAGTATTATTTGAGTTCATATGTTGGTCATGGCGGTTGATTTTATGAGACCACTGATTGGTTGAAGTACGAAGAAAGCGTCTGATCTTGTTATTGAAATTGTGTGACCACAGCTGACTTCAAGACAACATGACGTACATTATTTTATTTACGTTAAGTGCGTTTTGTGTATATGTGTATAGCATCCCAGTTCTGTAATGCCAATTTTCTTCAATATTCAAGAATTTAACAAAGCCCTTAATGGGATAAAAGCATATTGCTGAGTACTATTTCTATTGGAAGAGCAAAATGAAGCTCCAATTTTTTGTATATGTCTGTGCTCTTTTGTGCATCATGCACTGTGTTGCGTATAAGCCAGTTGTTTTGATCCATGGAGTCATGGCTGCAAAAGGAAGCCTCATGCTTCTGGCAAACAGGATCAAAGAGGTTAGTCCTGGAAGCAAATGTATGTGTCAATATTCACGACGTGGATTTTCATTTACAAATTGTGTCATCAATTTGTTTGGCTTTTTTCAGGCTCATCCTGGGACTGAAATTTATGTGAGCGATAGATTTAATGGCTGGTCTAGTCTGGTATCAATGTGGCACCAAGTGAAAGCATTTGGTTCGGATATGATGAACGTTTCTGCATCACATCCTAATGGAATACACCTAATTGGTACATGGACTTCAGTTTAAGGTTTAGTAAAAACAGATCATGAAATTCAAGTCATAACTTCAAGCTTTTCCAGTTTTAAACGGCTTATTTAAAATAATTTTATGAAGAACAAATTAATAATCCTTTCTGTGGTGAAGTTTTTCTTTGCACGTTTGATAATTCATATGCCTTTGGAGCAGTTTAAAAAGTGAAGCAATTTTAATAATTATATGAAATTTTTATTTTAAGGATTTTCCCAAGGTGGTTTAATTGCACGTGGAATACTCGAGAGTTTTCCAGGGCATAATGTGAAGACTTTCATATCTTTAAGTTCTCCACAGGCTGGACAGTATGGAAGTATGTAAATTAATACAGCCCTATTGGTACCCTGATTAAAATTAAACCTTAACTTTGTAGTCCCACCATGATTTCCTATTTTAAAATGTAAAGTTTTGTTTGAGTGTTAATCGCGTCTTGAATTGTATATGTCCCCCCCTCTTCTGCTTGGGACATCTTGATTTAGAGGCTCCCTGTCTAAGCATTTCCAAAATATTTTACCGCAGCCATAGCAAGCCTCATATTCTTTGGACACCCTTAAGTTTTCTTATGCAACCGATTTTAATTTTGTTTGAACATTACCAGTGACTTGAATCATATATGTAACCTGCTCATCTACTAGAATGAACGGGATTTATAGGTCTCCTGTCTAAGAATGCTCCATATGGTTGATTACTTTTCTTCAGTTTATGAGCTTTGTTTGTCGAACTTATTTGACACAAGGTATTTGTGGATCTTGCATCTCAAAAATTCGTTAAATTTCTGTTCGTTTTATCACCCTAAAAGTCTGAAGCTATTTGTAATGGACATGGAGCCACGTGTGTTAATAAATTAACCATTAAGGGAGAATAAACAATATTGAGCAAGCTATGTTAGCAGACACATGAACTGATGTTTTTACGATTTAAGTAATGTAAAAGAAGGTTCATTTTAGCCCAAAGCCCATTTCAATTTTACTGTGGTCTGTGAAAATGGTGATTCTTATCATAATGTTTGCTGCAAGAATAAATACTAAGAATATGATTTTTACCATTGATTGGTATATTCATTAAGCAATATCAAGATTTTGAACGGACTATAACTATTTACTACAAGGTAGAATTTTAAAATTGAAGCATAGTATTCAGATGTATGGTTTACCAAACATTTTTGTGATTTCTAGATTGTCTAGAATTCTATCTGTATCTCTTCTAATTCTATGAATCTCTTAGCTATTGACATGTATTTGGTTATTATCTAACAGGAGTTTGGAAATAACTTTGCAGCTTCCACATAAAATAAATAAGTTATTTTATGTGGAAGCTGCAAAGTTATTTCCAAACTCCTGTTCGCAATGGATTTCCACAAAGTCTCGGCCTCAACCATCAGTCACATGGTTATTATCTATATATAGGGTAGCTAGCTCCAATTAAATTATTGAAAGCGTTATTTCTTTCTTCTGTCCCATGTTCATTCATTCAAGAGAGGAAAGGTCCATATATGTGTTGTGGTAGGGGATAAAAAAAATGATGCTCGGCAATCTTTAAGTATCCAGAGTATTACTCCCCAAAATGCAGTTTAACTATCAAAAACTAGATCCATTCCTTATTTGATGATGAATTCATTCAACTTTTATTTTGTAAATTCTTCTGTACTTATAATTTAATTTAAAGAAAGATTTCATAGCTGACAAGTGCAAATCAGATAAAGGAAATATGAACACCCCTGCTGTAAAATCTTCAAAGCACTGGATTGCGAATTCACATTATTGTTTAAGCAGAGCAATGTGGACCTTGTAGATTGAGAATTAGTTGCAACCTTTAATTATAGCACCCCCCTGGAAAGAAATATTGAGAGGTCAGCATCAATGGGCCATACTGTGGAAAACATATGCTGGGCAGCTAACTCCTATCATTAGTCAATTACGCTCTAGGTTCATACTTCTTCGGGATCACCATCTCATATGTTGTTTCAGGTGACAATAGTTTTACTCCCTTAACTGGAAGCATCTTCAGGTCAATGTCCTGAACTTCAACTGAAAGATTCATCCTGAGGAGTGAGCAAAACTGTTCATCTGAAACAATCTTTGAGATTACAATCTTAATAGAAGAATGAATCCAGAAATGAGGCTTCTGAGAAGCATGCAAAGCAAAAATACATTCTAGTTTTCTGAAAATGTTCTCTCCTTTCCTGCATAGCTCCCCAAAATATATGTTAATATTATCATCTCTCTCAAATGTGCCTCTCACTTTTGCTCTTAAGCACCTGAATTGTGAAGGTAATGTGCTGCACTGCTGCAACAGTTTCATTTACCCCTCAAAACAAAAATGCTCTAATCTATTAGTTTTGAATGCTCTGTTTAATTTTTCTCAGATGCTTGAATGTCCACTTTGTGATCTCAACTTAAAGTGGGTCCATTCCACTTTAACCGTGTCTATTGTCAGTCATGGTTTTAATGATGAACGCCTTAATCTGGATATGGTAATACCATATGGCACTATCACATCTAGATTAAGGCCTCTTGTGCCATAAGCTACATGGTCAAAAGATTCTTCTTTTGTAGTTATAAAATGGTCTAAAATTCCTTATTCTGTAATGTGAAAAATGATGCATGGCATGGTAAAAATACTTAATTGTTGTGAAAAAAGATTTATGGGTAAATTTATGGATCTCTTAGTCGTATAGAAACAAAAATGTTGTGTGCTACAGTTATATTTCTTTTTTACTTATGTACCTAAAAACTCAAGTACAAGCATATTTTATCTCTTGAATAGTTCCAGGCATGATGTGGTGGAATTCAAACATAATAAAGAACAGATAGTCACAATTTTCCACTAGATAGTCAGATCTTTCCACTATCTATTATATTTAATTTCATCATATGGGCATAGAGTAAAATGGGTCGGTGGAGTAAACACACCACCACTACAAGACCATTTTAATAAGTAATTCAACACTAATTTTTTCTTGTATTATGAAAATATTCTCGTTCTAACTTTTGTTTTTTATTTTTTAGCCAAGTTCCTGCATTTGTTTTTTCCAAATTTGTGGAAGAAAACAGCTTATGAATTATTCTATTCGGAAGTGGGCCAGTACACATCTGTAGCCAATTACTGGAATGACCCTTACCATCAATCTCTTTATTATCGCTACAGTGCCTTTTTACCGCAATTAAACAATGAAATCATCACATCAAAAAGTGAAAGTCAACTGGCTAGCTTCACTTCTCTTGAACGTTTAGTTTTAATCGGTGGTCCCGATGATGGTGTCATAACTCCTTGGCAGTCAAGGTAAGTTTGATTAAGATTGTAGCATAATTTATGTCTCTAATAATCTAAAAATTACAATTTTGTTGTCTCGTCTTCATTTTATATCTTTATCAGATACACTTGACTCAAAAGTCATAACTTGGTTAAAGAAGAAGTTCTGTTCTTCTCAGAAAAGTCAATCCCATGTAATGCCTTTTTGAAAAAAAAACAATGATTAATCAATAGTTATTTCTTTCCAGTCACTTTGGATATTACAACTTAAGTGATGAAGTTGTTGAAATGAGGAACCGGGATATTTATACCAAAGACTTATTTGGCCTTAAAGCATTGGATAAATTTGGAAAAATTACCACAATTACATGCAACGGAGTTCAGCATTTTGATTGGCATCTCAATTTGACTGTTATCGACAATCATGTGATTCCTTATTTAGATTAATGGTAATATGTGAATAGCTGAACTGAGGAGGAAATTGTACACCACTGAGATGGATTAAGGAAGAGAGGTGCATGCCCATGAAATTGCATATCTGTGTTTGAACTTGGATTTTATTATTTGACCATATCATTTTGTATATACTCCTAGAAAAATTTATTCGGGAAATACAAAATGGTATATAATGTTGAGATAAGTTTGATATATTCATTTCTGTTTTATTTTTTGAGACTAATACTTTTTGGAAATTTACTAGAAGTTGTCAGAATTCAGTCCTGCGCTTGACAGTTTTCTCTTTCTCTCACCATTCTACTCTTGTTTTTTGTATCTCCCCTTGAAAGCATTAATAACTCCCCTTCTAACTTTGCAATTCAACCCTGGCCATCTCTCCTCTTGTTGGAATGGTACTTGTTATGAAATCGTCCCTCAGCGTTAAAAACCACATTACAACTTCTATAAAAAGTGATATCTAAGTAATTAAGTTTAAGTTAGACAAATATATACCATTCCCGATGCAATTAGGGCACATTTTGTAGTTTTATGCCATAATGAATTCATTTTTTACTTACATCGTACAGGCTATGGGTTTATCCAAAATTTCATAAAAATAATCTAAATTATTTATAATAATTGGTATGGAGTTGTCTCAGCCATTGGGGCTCGTGATAAACCAATAAGACATGACCTTGAGTGGAGATTTAACAGTTGTTACCAGATTTGATTATTGCATGACGTTTTCTAGAGTTGTGTGTGTACCAATCTAATTGGCTTGGTTGATGAGGAATTTGCAGGCACATGCGAAAGTTGCTTGTTCAAATTCTTCCTCAGTTGTCAGCTTATGAGTTTCAATGACAAGGTTTTTGCTGTTTAATCACTATGGTGTAAAATGAACCAATTTCATAGCACCTTAAAAATCCAACGATTAATATTTTTACTCTCAGGAGTGTGTGCATCCAATTATCTCTTCCCATATTCTTCCATTTTTACTAAAATATACTTTAATTTTTTCTATTTGAATTTGTTGTAAATGAGAATGGATAGCCTCTTTCAAGATATCATGATTTTACATTGTCATTTAAATGGCATAAATAATGTAGAACATAATGTATATGAATTATTATTGACAATTTCCCTGCTCATGCATTCAAGAGACATTATTTCTCTATAATGCAACAATTTCAGTGTGTAAAAATCAGTCGCCTTGACTGTAGTGGATGACTCCGTTAAAAGTTACTGTCTGTTACTGGGGCATCTCCCGCAGTGTGTTGGAATTATTTCTCTAGTGTTATCCTTTATGAAAGCTTTGTAACTAAGTTCATTGTTGGGTATAAAGTTATGATATTTTAAAATTTGCAAATAATTACTAATGAAATAATATTTAGTATTGTCAGGTTTGATTTTGTGGTACTTATCCATTGTAGATTCGATTTGTTTCTCGGAGTACAGGTTTTAGTGGAATCTGATAAAAATACAAACGTAAGACTTTGGAAAACAAATGTATTTGAACCTTAAAGATCAATTTTGTATTATTATTTCTAACAGAATCCAACTTCCAAAAATGTGATGCATAACTAATTTATATCATCCACTAACTTCATACCTAATCCTTACCAGTGACAAAGCTTCCAGATCCTATTCTGACTCAGTCAACTGAGATTTTTGCCTTCTCCATAACTCATTCTTGAAACTTATTTTTCATTATATCTACTAGCAACCTATTGGTTGTTGTATTAGGTGAGGTAGTGCACATCCTGAACTAAGCCTTAAGGTGCATGAATCGCACATATTCAGGGTAAGGGGACTAGTTACTTTCCGTGTGCTGTGGTTGTTTCCCATGAAGTTCCAGTTTCCAGAAAATCCCACTGATTTGATTTTAAATCAGATTGTTCAAAGATATCATTCAGGATTGGAGCCTAGGATCCCAAGTATAAAGTCATGTGCTACCTTGCCATGCAGCTAAAATGTTATGATTACAATTTTTATGCAAATGATGACCTAAAATCTCAGAAAACCTAAGTCATAGCGTAGCTTCATAAAAATAACTGCCCTACACAATTTTCTATGCCATCCAATAGGTATTAGCTTGTTCGTAATTCAGAGTCTATATACTAAATTCCAAGTAAATTGTGGCTGTAAAATTTAAAAACATGACAAATGAATGCCATGATTAAGATTATCTTGTATTGGGCAAGTGTTGAAATTTGATTTATTATTGTTGATAGATCATAGGTATTGATTTAACAATAGTAAGTCATTATTATTATCTACCCATTCATAATGTATTGAAATATTCTCTTTGTACTTTTAGTAATGAATATCAAAAGAAAAATATTTCCAAGCATGGATGGAACTGAGAATTTTTTAGGAATGCAGGGCAGAAGTGATATGCATGTGGAAACGAAGGCACATGTATGTATATTTGTAATATTCATGAAAAAAAGAAAAGTATTCCAAAGTTAACCTGAATATATAAATGCATGTGTTTTTCTACATTAATTGTAGCCTACTTGTGGCTGCTATTTTATGAATAATAATTTAAACTTGTTATTCAGGTTTTCATACATATCTAAGTACTTTACTCATGTAAGGTGTACATAATACACATTTGTTACTTTTTTAAATTAATTATTTGGTAGGTATTTATATAAAAAACCATTTGTATTTTCAGCATTGTTGTTAATACAATATTTATCAGGAGCAAGTATTGATATTTTAATCAATGATCTCGTATTAAGTTGCAGACACTTTGTGTCTCTTGGCCTGTGTCTTTGTCTCTCTTGTCAACTATAATGGGGTTAGGTTGTGGAATATTGCTCCCAATTTTAGGGGTGAGCTGATATTAATATTTTGTCACTCAGTCAGTTTCAACTTAAAATTATTGTTACATTTATGGTAAATTCTAAAAATGAATGTGTGGGTTACATTAGTGTGGTGACTATAATACTTGCTTCCCATTCCAAGGGGTCTATTTCAGTAGTGGTGTTTTTTTTTAAATTTTCAAATCAAAGTCCATTTCTATGCTCCATGCATCATCACACTCCTAATGTAACATTTTGCCTATCTCTTTCTCAGTTCCTTTTTCAAAGGTCTGCGCAGTAGTTTCTTCTTCTTATTAAATCCCTCTTTTGGGATAGCTATTCTTGATGTGATTTCCTTGGAACATGATATGCCTTCAGTGATAATACTTCCCAAATACGTGAAGTTCTCTATGTGTTTGATCTCTTCACCTTCCAATGTGATGCTGATCCTTTCCACTTTACCTTCTATTATCATACTCTAGTCTTTTCCTTGCTTATAAACATTTCATGTTCTTTACATTCATTGTTAAGATCTGCTCATATTCCTATGACTTTCCGTTTACTATCTGCCAGCTGTATTAGCCATATCATCAGCAAACCTGATTCATTTCACTCTTCCAGCAATAATGTTCTCTCCTCTACTTCCATCAAAGTAGTCTTTTACTCTATTCCAATCTCATCTGTCAAAAGGCCTCTTATCCTTACTCTGACTTTCTATCGGAGATATAGGTATTTTATTACTCTTTCCCTTCAATCAATCTGATGCTTTTTGAAATCATCCTTAATTTGTCTCATTTCAACTTTGTCAAAGGCTTTTTCCAAGTCAATGTATATGCAACATATACTATGTTCTTCTTTTCTGTGTTTCTTTTGCCAATTACTCTCTCAACAGACTAATTGCAGCTCTTGTACCTACACCTCATCTGAATTCATATTGTTCTTCTCCCATCACACTTTTTTTAATTTCCCATACAATCTTCTATTGATCGTGTATAAAACTATTTTAGCAACATGGGCTATCAGGCTTATCACTCTGTGTTCCTCACATTTCTAGGTATTTTTCTTCTTTTCCATAAGAACAATTATAATTTCCTCAAAGTCTTAGGCCATTTTACTGTTTTGTAAATCTTGTTACTCGAATTTGATAATTACTTCTTTCCTTTCTTGGGTGCTTTCAACTGGAATTTCATCAACTCCCGTTACTCTCCCATTGCTAATTTCTTCAATGGATGCTTTAACTGCACTTTCAAGTACGAATGTCATACCATTTTCCGCTATCGACCACCTTGTTTTCTTCCTCTAGTTCCAATTCACTTTCCATAGGTCTTTCCTTCCATTCAATGTATTCATTTTACTTGTTTATCACCTTGTCTACATCACTAATAGTTTTCCCATCTTTGTTTTCTATCTCAAAGTTACTTCTAACTCCCATTAAATGTTAGGTCTCTTGCTTCTTTATACATCACTTCGTATTTTCCTTCCTTATCTAAGTGTTCTGTTTTACTGCACTTGTCACTCATCCATTTTTATTTGACCTTATCTGTTTATATCATTGGTTTGTAGGAAATTAAAAAGATTGCTAAGATATACATGATTAGAGTCAGTACCAGCTGTACTCTTTTTAGGTTACAATGCCAAATATACATCTTATATTTTTAGCTGTTAAAATTATAATATAATAATGATCCAAATGACTTGTGTAAAGATTAACAGAATAGTAATATTTTTACAATAAACAGCCATTGTAGTAATTTCCATACTATTCATAAGTTGTAGTTTTCGTATTGGAGTATCAGTATTAGTGTCTAGAAGTCTAACATCAGTCAAAATGTGGTTGCAGATTGCAGGTTCAAGGATGAAAAAATGGTAGAAGGTCTATGTTATGTAGTTGTTCATACTACACAGCAGAAAATCACCATAGCTCGAATTGAGTAGCTTCAGGTGTGATGTGGTGGAAGTCGAACATGATGAATAATAGATGTTAGCTCTTTTCCACTTGATAAAATTTATTTTATGATTGGGTTTCGATGTATTACATCATCATCAGACCTGATGATGATGTAATACATCGAAACCTGGTCGTAGAATAAATTTTATCAAGTGGTAAAGTGCTACCATCTATTATTCACCACCACAGCTATTGTCCCAAAGGGTGATCTGATAGGTGATGGTAGAGTTCACCCAATACTAAACCCTTCTGCATGTGAAATTCACATACTAGGGTAGGGGGGCCAGTTCCTTTCCCTGTGACTATATAATGACCGTTTCCATAACCTTTATGACTAAACAATTATTCATATAGAGAATTTTCAATGACATTGTAAATAACCATCAAGCAAGCAACTTTCATATTTTCTGCCGTGTGGAAAAGTGATTGTCCTCCCTTCCATCACTCATGGACCACTGATAGACTGCCTCACTGTAGAAATACTCAAATATATTCATTGGTATCAGCTCACTCCTACCTTATATAGCTTTATTTATTTATTCGTCCTGTCTTGGCCCAAAAACAGCAATACTATAATTTATATTTATCATAAAAATTATGGTGGAATTCCTATATGTATTTGTGTGTGCATTCATATTTGTTGAGACAGTTAATTTGTTAAAAATATTTGGGCATTTAAGTACCCACCACATGAGTTTTGAACATCAACAGGAATTTATTCCATTACATTTTAATTAAATATAAAGAGTAAACAAGAATGTGATCATGTACCAAGTTCTCTTCACAACCATAATTTTAATTTGAGATGCCCCACCCTGGAGAATGTATCATCATGTGAGCCGTTGCTCCAGTAATTGTGAAACTATTGAGATAAAATAAAAATTTATTGATCAAAAAGATTGTCAATGTTTAGGATTGATGGAGAAAGTGAAGGGAAAGGGTCTGAAACAGAGATCCAAACTTATCACTTTTTGGCATTGATATTTAAATGTGTATGGCTTTTTTTATACATTGACTTTGAGAGACAAAACAGTTTTTCCACTGGGTTGCTACAGTTTAAATTATTAAGCGCTGAATGTGAAGATTTTTATTTATATGAAATGACTAAAACCAAGTATTTTCCATTAATGATGTCCTCAATAGCATCTGGGCTTGAAGCCAGATGTGCTGGAAATCAAGGGCCGCAGGGTAATTCTAATACCTAGACCAGACAGGTGGTCAGAATGAATGACTGTACAAATGGGGAGTGATTACTAACTTGCATCTCCTAAAGATTTGTAAGCTTGTAACCTTAAGGTGGTTTACGAAAACCCATGGTATTAGCAGTCCTGGTACTGTGCATATGACTTAGTCCATATTTTTAAGTTTGTGAATAAAAGTAAATAAAATATTTACTTTTATTTAATAGTTCAGAATATACCCAGCATTTCTTTGGGTTCAATTACTGGAAAGGTCATGACTTTGAAATCCATGAAATTGGAGAAATAATAATTGAAAATCATGGGACTAATCTCCATGAGTAGTAATGCACACACTCTAAGTAGAGAGATTCTCATCATTTTTTTGTCTTATTCTGAGTAGTTTCCTCTATTGCCTATTTTTCCAGGAATGCCTCCAAAAAGATTAGGCAAGAGTAAAATAAATATGTAGTTTGGTATCTTAACATTTTTTGCATCACTTGCCACTTTTGTCACTTGCATAGTGCACAGTGGCACACAGTCTACTACATCATTTTAAAAAACATGGGTTTTTCATAAAATAATGTAATTACCTAAAATATTTTGAGTGCTGTGAAAGGAAATATAATATTTTTTTCCTTTAGATTGTAACAACAGGGAATTTTTTTAGTGCAGTAAAAGAAAGTATAATATTTCCTTCTTTATTTTCCTTTGGAAGTTCTTGTGTATATAGGTGAGAAAAATGATCATCTATACTTAAAAAGAAATGTTCTTCTCCGTATAAAATCATTTTTTGTCCATTCATGCCTGAAATCATTATACATCTAATTGATCTGTACTTAAAGTGTGTAGTCAAGTCCATTGTATCTAATTGTAATTTTCAGTTTGTGCATCAAACAACAAAGTAAATATTAATTTTTCGCCACTTGTTAACATGTATTGCTTGTACTGATGCTCATGGGAACTGAAAAAGGTTTATTTCTCTTTTGAACCTAATCGTATGTTAAACAGACTATGAGCATGTAAGTGCCTAATTGTCAATAAATTAACATGCTCTCATGATATTTACCAAAAAAGCTTTGAGGCTGCAAAATTTCAGACAGCCAATTTTGAGTATCTACTGTATTTCATAATAAATAAAGCAAAAATGCTTGTGAATGTAACATCCATATGTGTATACACAATTGAATATAAAAATTGTCCAATCATACACAGCTTAAAGCAAATGAATTATTTATAATGGTCATTCATTTCCTTTAAGCTCTGAAAGAATTTTCCCTACTCAATATTTTGGAAGTTATGCTCTGGATTCAGTTATTTTAATGATATCGAGTAGTCGCATGCTAATTAGCAGTTAAATTCAGAAATTGGCACAACTTCCTAAATATATAGCCTTGTTCTTAATGGTTGTACTATTTGTTGGTGTGATAAGCTGACCTGTATAAAACTGGACTGTCTTTTTCTAATATTTAAGATGACTTGTCAGATAATTATTCTTTATTTCAAATTGGTGGTAATCTATCATGTACTTTGCTTGTGAAAAGTTACCAATTTACCTTATCTACTGTGCCATATACCTTGAAGTGCTTGAGGAATGTATTCTTGAATGCATATTTGTAACATTTTTTTTATGTATTGCCATAATTCAAAATGTTTCATTACCTCACTTTTTTCATGAGTACTACATTTAGGATATTGCTCATCATAACTGACCCAAAGATTTATATTTATTCAAAGTATATTTTGAATAAAATGTGTGTATGAAAATGTTCTCTTAATTTTTATCATAATAATAATAATTTATTGTTCAAGTGGTTGAACGAAGAAGAACTCGTCGGTAATAGACACATTAACTTGGCTCAAAAAAGGAAAAAAACAACAATCACAGTATATACAAAAAAACAAAGGGAGAAAGAATAAAAAATAGAGATGCTGATGGTAAATGGTTAAAAATGTAATTATAAAAAAACTCATTCACGCTGTTAAACATCTTGCTTCGAAAGTCTACATAGGTTTATTTTAAATATAGTGGGAGAAATAGTTGGTTTAATGGAGTGTTTGAGTAGTCAATTTAGAAGGCAGAATGGTGAGGTCCTCACATTGAACATGTTAAGTTTTGACCATGTAGATGATTATTCTGTGTCATGTAATTTTGGAAAGTAGTATTTATCAGGAACAGAGGATTGTTTTTTGTGGAAGCAGCAGTGCTGGAAACATATGAGTGACAGGATTTTAATTTTCTCCAATTTGTCCTATCTGGAGTTCTAATAGATACCCCAATACCTCAATTAGCAATGAGAATGCCCTACTGGTAGCCCTTGGATTATCCCAGGTGACTATTATGCATGAAAGATGGGAGAGAAAGCTAATACATCATTTTAATTTCATTCATTTAGCCTCTGCTCTTGTTCATTCGGGACAGTTTGGGGACCAGAAATGTTAAGGAATCATTACATGTAATTTGTAAGGAGATAGATGAACCAACTAAATCTGCAATTAAGATTTTCAATAAAAAATTTTCGAGTTGACAAAGTTCTCTCCACAAATTAAATCTGTAGCATTAGTCAAAATTCCATTCTGAATATTAGGGCTTCCCAATTTGGAAAGAAGATGAATTTCTTGGTTTGAAAAAAGAAAGAACTGACAAAATTTGTAAATATTTTGTTACCTGTAAATATTATTGACCAAAACATTGTTCACAATGTGCCACTTAACCTGTGGCTACGATATGTCTTGTTTAAAGGCTTGAATTCACAAATCCATTTAATAAAATACTTCATTTTAGAATATAGGTTTAAATACCTATGTATGAATATTTTAAAATTAAACAAATAGTACTTTGTGCATAGGTACATGGTATATTTTCTAAAATAATTTTGTTCTTTTGGAGTTGCTCATTTAATGAGCAAAAATGAAATTGAATTATAGTGTATGACTTCCATAATGCTCTCAATGGGAATATATTTTGGTACAAAATCATGGTTAAACTTATATAATTACCTAACTAAAGGCTAAATCATGTGAAGACTACAGGACAATAAGTTTGATTTCACATGCAGCTGAAGTGATTCTCAGGATTGTCAATAAAAAGATGGAGAGCTGGGGTAAGTGATTACTTAAGAGGATGATCAATTTGGGTTCAGGAAGGGAAGAGGTATACATGATGACAATGCAGTAATGAGATCACTAATAGAGAGGTATATAGAATACAATCAGGACATATTTGTCACTATTATAGATTTCAAAAAGTTATTTGATAAAATGAATTGGGAAAAACTAATGAGTATATTGGAGGGATAGGAGAAAAATGTGAAACATGTACATGTTTCAGACTTCTCAGGTGCATTTGGGGGACAGATTAATTTAGATGTTAAAATAAAAAGAGGGCCAAAAACAAGAGCAGGTGAAACAGTTAATGTATCTGGGAAGTGTTTTGCACCAAAATGGTCAAAGTAGTAAGAACATACTGAGGAGAATTGCATAAGACAAGTAATCTTTCACTAGGAGGAGAGAATTAATGATGGAGACATTGAGTAAGGATGTTAGGAAAAGACTTGTCAAAGATTTGATGCGGAACATTGTTTTCCAGATATACCATTGAAACAGGATGGTATCCTTAGATTGGAGGCTTTAGAAATGTGGGTGTGGAGAAGGTGAAGTAGACAGAAAACAAATGAAGTGCTAGTACGGTGAAGGAGGAGAGGAGATTGTTGACATAAATATAAAGAAGGTAGGAAAAATGGATGCAAAACAGATTAATTGGAACAGGATGATAAAGATTGTGATGAAGACAAACGAGGAAGGGGCTGGAATATGATAGGGATGTTGGTTGGAATGGAGGAAGTAAGTATATGAAGATGAGGAGGGGCTTGTAGAATAGGATGTTAGGTTGTGTTTTGTGCAGAGAGGCAAGAAAAATAATTGGTATTGTGTCCATCCAAAACCTACCAAAATTGGTTGATTATCTAATAATAATAAATACCCAACTGGAGGAGCCAAACTTTAAAAAAGTTTCATAATAAGTGAAACTTCAGATTTATATTTTTAGGGGGACCACTGAATAACATTAAATGGATAGTCCAGAGAAAGATATTCAAAGGTTTATTTTCTTATTTTACAAATTAAATTTCTTACATGATCATAATAAAATAACATAAACAAGGCGATTATTCAAAGAAATGCAATAGATATCAATCATTCGCATGAAAATTTTTAGGTTTCACTTCTTGTGGAATAATGCATTTTTTTAAGTGGGTGAAAGGACTTAATAGAAAACAATATACGATACATAGCTTCGTTTATTTACTACATATAAGTCGGAATTGATGTTTTCAGACATCATTCTTTTAACATTTAACTTTTAATATTTATCGCTTCAACGTTACATGTGTCTCTTATCACTGCATTTCTTCCCATTTTTCTCATTGCGTATCAAACTCGCAACAACCAACACACTTCAATGATGAATGCTCAGTGCTGAAAGTGGCCTTTTGCCAGCGTGACCTCACCAATCTCAATCAATTTTATGAGCCATATATCTTATACATTTTCATGAAAAATGATCTAACAGGCAGATTAAATTCATTATTATCATCAGTGAAAGTTCATAATCTTTGTATTTTTCCCGCGTTCTCTCCGTACTATCGACAAGATCTTTAGGGTGCGATCGATAGAGGTTGTAATCGAGTAGTTGGTTTCTTTCACGTCGTCTACAATTTCGAGACGTGGTGGTTTGTTTTTGTATTTACTGATACTTTAAAGTTCTTGTGGAATAAATATCAGTTTTCATTTTATTGTTACCGAGATAGTAGTGCACTTCAATACAGTTTTATTTTACAAATTACTGAATAGCATATGCCAACTTACACCACGTGTCGCTGAAAACATCAATATGAGCGACGGTATAACTGAAGAGATGAAGGATGTTAATATTAACAGTGAGAAGGCATGAAAACATTATTTTATTTTATTTATAACTGAAATGTTTGGAGGTGCTACTCTATTGCGAATTTCTGCCAAGATAAAAATTTCCTGGCGTTTTGTATCGGTTGGTGGTTTCCTTCTTATTGATGGCTTACAGTGCTTTTAATTGTGATTGTGAATTTAATAATCCAGATGATGCAACATTTAGATTATTAGATTTTTTAATGCATTTGCCTTAGTTTATCATAATGTGTGCGTTTTAAAAATGTTTTAATCTGATATAGAGGACATTTTCACAACTAAATATTAAGTAATAACACTCAGTTTTGAGTAAACGGTGTGTTTTCGCAGCAATTTCAGTGCGGCGCAAAGACAGGATAATATTCCCTTCCTGGCCGCGAATTTTTTTCAAATTTGTCTTGTTAAATTTTTCACATATTTGCACACTCCAAATCGTGCATTGTGTGATAATGCCGAAAGGAGCATGTTACATGGCTTTTCAGTCCTGTGATACAGAATTATTTTCACTATTAACCAACCTAGTTATTAATTTTCTCAATTATGATCGAATTTATGTGTTATTTAGCTCACTGTTTATATTTGCAAGCATAGCACATGATATTTTTGTGGATGAACACTACCAATTCAAACATTTTATTAACTTTCATTAAAAATCGTTCTCATTGTCCGATGTGAAACGATTTCTAAGAAAGCTCTTGCTCCAACCAAGTCTGCTCATTGCGCAAAAATATGCTCCTTAAATTGATGATTAGCATAACTTAAAAAAAAAAAATAGTGGAACCCTTTTGGTAATTTTAGTAATTTTTTTTACAGATCCTAAGACTTATTTCGCTGTGACTAAAATAATATACCTCATTCAGAATACCGTTATATATATTTAAGAATAAGAATGGAGTTTGTCAAGGGTGGAAGCATTGCCCCCGAAGAACTAGTTAATTTAAACGATTACTTTTCAAAGCACAGTTACGCTGATGGGTATTATATAAGTACCTCAGATGTTTGTCTTTTTGATAAATTGAAAAAAGTTTCACAGCAAGATTTTCCCCACTTATACCGATGGTATCGGCACATAGATATACTGCGGCATGAAATGGAGATTACTAATGTAAGCCGGTTTTAAATTACCTAGTTAATTTTCAAACCATGGGAACTTATTTTCAATTTTTATATTTTTAATTAGAGAGATATATTACGATACCATGTAACTTAGGAGAACTCTAACGAAATTCAATGTTTTATAATATTAAAGGTTTCACAATTAAGATTGTGTATTCTTTTATCAATAGGCTACCAAAAGCAAGCCAGCTAAAATGAAAGTAAAAGGGAAGGAGTCCGGTGAAAAGAATGGTGTGAGTGAACTTAGCCCATGGCCTGATTATATTGAGGTAAGCAAAATCATTAACCATTGTGTTCTATTTTGAAAGTCTTACTCTTTGAGTGTTAGTTTCTTCGGTGTGTCAGAGAAATGTGAGGAGCAGTGTATGCCGTGTTACTGTCATTCATCCCCTCTTGTATTCTTTACAAATCTTTTTTATAGTCCAAGGGAAGGAATGATTGTAAAGGAGACATTAATTAAGAAATTTTCATGTTAACGGGGGGATTAGTGACTATGGACTTCATTTATTAAAATTTCAATACATTCGTGAGTGATGCAAAGAATTGATTGAAATTTTATATTTCCTCAATTTCCTGGTGATAGAGATGATAATATTCTTATTTTGATTTTCCAGCTGTGTTATTTCTGATTCTGTTAGTGGAATGTAGTAGTCTGAATTGATTTTCCACAGCATACTTTCTGTATCTAATTTAATTTTCACAATTGGTGTTTTATGCCACTTCTTAACTTGTAATACAGGTTCCCAAATTCTGAACCAGGGAACAAAAGTCAAGTTTTATATCAAAATTTAGCCATTTTAAATCATATGGTTCAGGTTGACAATTTATTTTTTTATTCTTGTAATGAATGGATTGTTTGTATTATAATTGAATACTTTAAAATGGAGTATTTGCAAAAGCGATTCATAATGGCTTTCATCACCTTTTAGGAGAGACTAAATCTTTGGAATAAATTAAAATCCCAGTATGAGATGGAAATACAGGCCAAAAATCCTGAACCAATAACTGTTACACTACCAGATGGAAAAAAGATTGACTGTCAATCTTGGCGTACATCACCTTATGAAGTTGCCAAAGGCATCAGGTTAGTGATGCTGTTGAGCTTCAGTACTTTTGCTTCAATTTGGGGAGCTTTAGAAATGCTCCTGCCTTTTTGTTTTCTCTGTCGATGTCATTGTTTTGAGTATCTTCATCTTTTGAGTATGACATTTTTAGCTTTGGTGGAACAAGTTGGCCACTTTTCAAGAACATTTGAATTTAAGGTATATTCAAATGGTCTAATGGTCAGGAAGTTCAGCAGAACTACTAACTTTAAAATATTTAATGGCACCAAATACAGTATTCATGAATATAGCAATTATATCTGTAAGTTACCATTTGGTTCACATTGATTTAGAAATTCAAATTGTCACTATCAAATTACTTATATTTCTCTCAGAAATCAAAAATTTGTTCTCAATTAAGGGACTGAGTTATTTGCAGAAGTTTTATAAAAAATTTATGAAACTTTAAAAGTTTCATTTCAAGGTTTGTTTGATACGGTTTGCAGTAAATACACTTTTAAATTCCAAAGGCAGTGACTGATACTACCACAGCTGTTTTCATCTTAAATCTTATTACAATTTGCCAGAAAGAATTTAAATTGCTGAGAGTTTTTTGTCTTAGTAAAAGTGATATTAATTTACAGTAATTTTTAAACATCCCCATCAATTAAAGTTTGGATTTTAGAGTGTGAAGTCTGGGGCTATTTATAATAGTGCTTTTTAACAGAAAGTTCATGAGCAAAGTATGTAACCATCTTCCCTTTGAAGTAAGAAGTCAAGGTGGACTAATGGTAGCAAGTTGCCCTTCAGAGGCAAAGAATGTGAGTTCAAGCTTTAATTTGGACATGGAATTTTCCTTTACAATTTATCCTTTTACTTTTTAATGGTAAAACTTTGCATGCAAAATGTTTTCTATATGAATTTTTAAGAATAAAATTATGTGCAATAATTGACTATCCACCCAAATCATGAATAATAAAATTTACCTATATTTCTAGCTCCCTACACGCCTCAATTTTGCAACATGATTTTTTCAAGGGTAAATGGTATTGCTGATGTTGTAATTATATGGTTTAAATGAAAGTAATATTGTTGTTATGCACTTTGTGAAGTCAGAAAACAAAACTTTTGTAAATAGAGGAATTTTATTAGTTTTTTCTCCCTTGATGTCCAAAAATAAATCAGGACAAAAATTCTCTGTATGAAACATTGCTGGCAAATTTATTAAATTTCATATTCCAAAGATTTTTTTCGTGATCTTGTTTTTGTAATTCTGTTTCACCCTTAACATTTTATTGGTTATATTATTTCAATTTTCTTTGATGACTTTTAAATATGGTGAGTGTATATTTTGTATTCTTTTCTGGGCTCAGTTCCTTAATTATTTTACTTTTCAGTCAAGGGTTAGCGGACAATACTGTGATTGCCAAGGTGAATGGGGTATTATGGGATCTTGATAGACCTCTGGAGACTAGCTGTACTCTTCAGCTTCTGAAGTTTGATGATGATGAGGGTAAGGTGTTTTCAGTAGAAATAGTACAGTTTATGTCGTTTTGTTCCATAAACAAGCACGAGAGACTGATAATTTAGATAGATTATGGTCTATGGCTGATCTTCTCAGGCCCATGCTCCGGCTTCAAATTCTCAATATTAATTTCATTCTGAGTAATGTTGAATAAATACTTCCTCATTAATTTGTTACATTGTACAGCTCCATGTTATCTGTGGTAGAAAAAACCAATATTCCTTTAAAGGCGATAAATGTGATGATCACTGCACTGTATAGATTCTTGATTAGAATGGAAAATAAGAGCAGTATGGTAGACAATAAAACTCCAGGTACGTGCTTAGCGCAAAATCTGCTTTGATGACATTGTACATACAATAATGAAATGGGTGGATGCACATATATTAGTTAATAGCTGACCCTTACTGTTGTAATTAAATGTAATTTTATTAAGGTATTTTTTTCTAAAAGTATTTTCATGTAAGAAGAAAAATGTAAAAATGAAAACCTTTTTAATATTTCTTTCATCAACTTACTAAAGAAAATGTAGTACAATATCTACATAGGCAATTAGATGGTAACCTTTTATCACAATTGCAGAGCTTTCTTGATTCTTGTCTGGAATTTAGTCAGCAGTTGATAAGATCAATAAATCTCATAAAGGCAGTGCCAGTGCCACTATGAGAACTGATAGTTACATTGGCTTTAGTACAGAAAAGTATTTTTTCAAATCAGTATAAATAAATAAATAGAAACGTTTCCTGGAGATGAAACAATTTTGGACAAAGTTGTTTTGCATAAATAATGCATTGCATTTAAATTTCTTCAAAGCCTGTGGAAGGCACTTTTAATGGTAAATCGTTACTCATATAACATACTCCTGTTTGTATGATACAATCAGTTTCCTTTAAACCCTGCAAAAAAGTCTTTTAAACCACACTCTAATTGCATGAAAGTTTTGAGTAATTGAAGTGGAAAAGGAGAACATACAAAATTGGATCTTACTGAAATAATTTGTATAATTTTTCCAATAACAGGTATGTAGTAAATGGTTACAGTAAGGTAACCAGGTTTCTGTTTCCCAAGTCAGTTGACTAGCATGCTAAAAATATTCATACATGCATATTTGATTAAAGTTATTCGAAGATATATGTTGTATAATTTAGGCAGATGAGTGTTTTAAGATATTTAATGTCATTTACTTTAAGCTCTGAGGTGCATGCGCCATTTTAAGTGCATCAAACGTGGACCTCTTGTCGTGTGAGCAATAATTAATGGAAATTTTTTTACTCATTCCTTTTTATATTGAGTTTCCTGCACTTTCCAATTGAATGCAGACTTAGTGATTGATTAGTGATGTGTCCTAATATGTACTCTGTATATTTATTTTATGAATTAATATCTGAGAGTTATTGCAGATTTAATTTCACTTTTTAGCTCAGCAAGTATTTTGGCATTCTACAGCTCATGTCCTTGGTGAGGCAATGGAACGAATATATGGGGGATGTTTGTGCTATGGTCCACCAATTGAAAGTGGTTTCTACTATGACATGTATCTTGAGAACCAACAGGTGAGATATAAAAATTGAGTTATCTAATAAAGGAAAGATATGTCTGTAGTCCAAGAGAAATATTAGGGAAATATTTCTGTGGAAAGATAAAATTTGGAAAATAGTACATCCTATATATCACACCTTCCTGGTGTCTTGCAGGATAAAACATAGATATAGACAAATTCATGAAAAAATAAATATACACTCTGAATAATCAACTTCCACTCAAGTCTTAAATCATAGTGGTAACTTGGCCGGATATCGAGGGATCCGGGTTCGAATCCCGGTCAAGGCGAATGATTTTTACTCTCTGAAATGGTTGCATTATATTCCAGCTATATATTTACAAAGAGTAAACATGTAAATTATTAAAATAAACATTAAATATGTAATTGAAGTCTCTTTGTGTTTGAGATTCTCATTGCTAGAAATTCTTTTATGGTAGGTGTAGATAGAATTCATTATTAAAGTAATAAATATTCTCATTGAACCCAGGAAATTGGGTCACTTCTTGTAAAATTGACCCAAGAGTGATCATTGACCGTTGTGGCTTCAATGTCAATTGCATTGTCATTGCACACCTACTTCCAATGAATTATTTTTTTAGTGTTTATTGATGTCTTGTCTTCATAGGTAACAAATGGAGATTTTCCAGTGATAGAAAATTTGATGAAAGGCATTGTAAAGGAAAAGCAACCTTTTGAAAGATTGGAAATGAAAAAGGATGATTTGCTGGAAATGTTCAAGGTAAATTTGACACCATTAATTTACGTTTACATGTATATTATTTTCAAAATACACACAAACTTTAAATTTAAGAAAGATAGTTTTTATACTAATGTTGGGTAATTATTTCATTGTACTTTTAATGGAGACATTGAATATTTGTATGATACATGAACATGCATTCTTAATTTAAATACTTGGGCTCCTTTACTTGGTTTAACATGAAAGTAATCTTAAGATTTCTTATAAAATTAATGAAATCAAGATAGCCTATGTTTCCCACAAAGCATTGTAAAACACCAATGCGTTATTATGCAATAAACGTGTTTCCCACGAAGCATTGTAAAACACCAATGCATTATTATGCAATATTAGCTGGTAAGAAACCCAAGAACTCTTTGTTTTAACTAGTACTTGTCAATCTCTCTCTATAGTTGATGCTTATAAATAAAAGTGATGTATGACACTCGGTAATATGTAGAACAAATAGTCTATGTAGACCTAATCACCATGATTGCAAATCCATGTTAGACTTATCTCATTTTTTTGTATAACAAAGAAGCTATGGCATACAGGGTGAAAATGTTCAATATCTTTTACTCTCTAGGACTAA